>JAQGAA010003633.1:0-10592 GCA_034696425.1 Isotoma viridis
TGCTTGAGAATATTATTACAAAGCAAGACTATGGGCGATGGCTGAATGGTACAAAGCACTGTGAAAATTATTTCCCTCTCCTTAAAGAATTATTCACTTTTCCAAGATATTTTAAACCCACAGTATTCTTAAACTTACTTAAAGTTGACCTGGAGGATTCAAGTGACTGCAGGTTTGATTCTTTGACGTTTTTAAATCGACATGAGTCAACAAATTATTTTGTAGAAGCAGGACCGGAACAATATTGGAGAGACAGGAGGTAATAGTTCATTCAGGGATTTTATTTTTGTTGAAAAATTAATAAATGAACGAGTCATTATTAAGGTTTTACATCATTATATTTAAATTGTTAGATTCTGCATGAGAAACAGCACATTCGTTGACAACACAGCATTTTTAACTCATCAAAAAGCTTACATTGTCGTGTTTACGAGTGATGGAAATGTTGAATACTCTGGGTTTAAAATATCTTGGAAAAGTGAATAATTCTTTAAGGAGAGGGAAATAATTTTCACAGTGCCTGTACAAATAAGCTATGCCGTTTATGAAATTATGGATCCTTGTGTCTAAACAACATACAACGTTGTATATAATATTGTAAAAACTTTCATAGTTTGGTTAGCAATAATAAAAAAGCCTTTTGACAAAATTTTATTGAAGTCTCTCCTTCTAATTTTTATTCCTAATCATTTTTAAGTAACCTAAAAGACTTTCCTTGTGTTCATAAAACAAGTTGCATGATGGAAGTAATTGAAGGTGATTCATTTGGTTTATCAGAGACTACAGAAATCGAATCTCATAAGTTATCAAAAATTGTTTGGCCTTATCTGTCTTTCCTTTTTCTTATTGGAAGTCATTTGACAAAATCGTATTTTATTATTAATGTATTACTTGATAACATTTGAATAATTGTTTTTACAGGTTTGAAATGAAAAAGCTATAATTAGATTAGAATTTGGTTTTGTTTTTGTTTCTTTAAAAAATGATATTGTTGAACTTGAAACATTAGGATTGTTCCTGGAACTTTTAAATGTATTTCCATAATTAAAATATAATTTTGTAGAAATAATTGGGTTTGTGTTGTTTGATTTTTTTTAGATTTTGGGAAATATTTTGTCAAACTTTAGAAAACCGGATTTGCTAAATGTCCGTTCAGTTTCAACGATTTTTGATATTTAATGAATGCTTGAGAATATTATTACAAAGCAAGACTATGGGCGATGGCTGAATGGTACAAAGCACTGTAAAGATTTTTTAAAACTTTTGAAAGAAACATGCCATCCTAAACTTTTAAAAGGAAATTTTAAAATCGAAGAGGATGATGTCTATGATACAAAGCATTCCAAATTTGCTGAAATGATTATATTAAATGTAAAGCAAGTACAAAATCTGCCTTTAATTCAGTTTTACCGTTTGAAAAATTTAATTTCTGTTCTGAATGTTTGTTCAAAACTTGTGGAACTAGTAATGAGAGTGATGAAGAACAGTAATCAAGGACAAGAACTTTCATAAAGAAAATCATTTCCGATCATCTTTGAATCTGTAATTAAAATTTTCATATCTTCATTGAAATACGGTTTTCAGTTAGCTGCATTTTACTGTTTTTTAATGCTAAAGTGATAATAATATTTACAAGAATTAATTTTGTGTCGTTAGCATTATTTCGGTTTTCTTTTAGAATTTACTACTACCATAGACTAAAGAAACAAACTGGTAACTTTAGTTATTTAGTCTATGTACTACTACCAACCTACTACGTTGCAATGAATTTGGATTGACTGGATCTATCTTACATTTATTTTGTAGTTCAATTTTAATAAATAAAACAAAAATACTAAAAATGTAATCCATTTATTTTAGCATTTTTGTTTTTTTTAAAATGTTGGATGCTAAAAGTACAAAAAAAAGTTCCTATGAAAAAAATCAATGAAAATATTTTTGGAATTATATCAAATAATTTATGAACAGCTGGAAAGTTAAGCTTTATATCATTCCGGTTTTTAAACAAAAGAAATGTTGAGTGAGCATTCTGCTGTATATTATCTATTATATCTGTCGGCATGCATGGAACTGGAAGTGCATACGATAGTTTTATTAAGCACAGCTGATGCAGTGTGGTGGGTTTCAGTATTTTGGTTTTCTTGATAGTTTTTGTAAGTGTAACGTCTGCGTCTATTAATTTCTTTCTTGCATTTTTACAAACGTTGAGAAAAGTTTTAAAATTTAAGAAAAGTTTTTTTTATTTAAGTTTGTTCTATATTCATCCCATAAAATGTTTGCTGACAATGAACATTTAGTTTTCAACAACCACCTGGTTTGTGTTTTTTAAATATTTTAATATCTAAAATAATTGCATGATAAAAATAATTGGAATTTGTAGAATTTGGAATTGTGAAAGACTTGGTGAGTCATTGGGTGTCGGGGTAGACTCTATCGAAGCATTCTTTAATATTAACGAGAACGACACATAATCCTTTAACCACACCCACCACTTCACGGTATTTAACTTTGATTTTGCATAGTAGAAAAATTTACACGTGATTCATAATTATGAATTAAGATCAGAATTTACGATCTGAATTTAAAATGTAGTTTCATAAACAACGGACACCAAACTTGACCCCTGAAACAATTTGAAACTCTTCGCCTGTTTTTCGAATTTTTGAGTATATTTTATAAATAATTAGTGTTTTTTTATATGAATTTCCAGATTGTAAGAAATATTTTGACAAATTTTGGGAAAAATGAATTGTTGAATATTCGCTCTGTTTCAAAAACCTTTGATGACGAATGTGTTCAAGTATTTACTAAACGAGGGTATGGGCGATGGATAAACGGAGAAAATTATTTCGAAAATGTTCAAAAACTGCGAGAGAAATCTCGTCATCCAAAACTTTTAATTGGGAAAATACAAATTACACATGAAGATTTGAATTCGGAATCACATTTAGAATTTGAAGAAATGATTAAGTCAAATTCAGAACATGTACAACATTTGTGGTTTCCCTCTTACGATGTTGAAGAATTAATTTATATTCTTAGTGCTTGTTCAAAACTTGTAGAAATTCGATGTTTATTTAGGGTATTATATATTCACTATGAGAGTCTCCCGTTCTACCTAGATTTATTTTCAAAAACGTCATTTAACTTCAAAAACCTATCCCAATTAGAAATACAAATATTTGAGGAAGACGTTGAATTTTCGAGTGAACAAATCGCTATTGTTAGTGCGATTATTAATAAGATTATTGCGGCAAGTGGTAAACTCACTATGTTTAGTTTAAGAGCTTGGCCCTTGACACCGGTTTTGAAATCCCTGCTGGACGATTCAGAGTTATCCAGGAAGTTGAGCTCTTTGAAAACTTTACATGTAGATGGAGATCTCCAGAACCGTATGGGTAATAAGTTCACATATTATTACCTATTATTTGCAAAGCTTGGTGACTGATAATTGTTTTAAATATCGTTAAACTCAATTCGGTTCCTCTAGGTTTCAATGCTTAATAAATATGGTTCTATTGTAAATAACTCGTGTAAAACAGTACCCCCAAATAGGGTTTACAGAAATTAACAGTTGAGTTTCAGCAGAAAGGAATAATTTGAAATTTCTTCAATTCTTTTAGCTGCTGGTTCAGATAGGCTCAAACAACCAGACGGACAGACTTTAGAAGAAAACTACAAGGAATTAGTGAAACTGCTATTAATTGTTAGAAATTCTATTGAAAATTTGCACGTATCATCTACAATTTGGAAAGGACTTTGTACCGAATGGCCAAATATGCCTAATTTAACTACAATTTCATGGAGTGATGAATTTGAAGATGTGCCAGTCATAAGTCAATTACCAAGTAGGGCTAAAGCCCCAAAACTTACGCTACTTGTGTTTGGACATGAGGAGGAGCCCGAGGAGGAGGATGACGCTGGCAAGTATATGTGGCATCAAGGATTTAAAAACGCATGGACCAGAAATTTCAAATTGGATAAAGAAATCAAAGCTGAAAACGGACAAGGTCTCGCAGTTGTCTTTATGACTCGTAGTGATAAGAATTTGTTTTCAGATGAAATTTTAACGTTTTTGGCGGATCTTGAGGTAGAACAATTGTTTATTGATATGAGTAGGTTTAGAAGAAAACGCGTTAGCAGTTATTTTCCGTTCAAATGTTTGCATTCTATACAAAGTAAGTTGGCTTAATTAATATTTAATTTTTTTCAAACCAGAAAACTGTTAATTTTTCACTTGTATTCTAACAGGTCTCACCCGTTTGGTTACCCGGACTAACTACAAGGAAAGTGTCAAGGTCATAGATCACATTCCTTTGTAAAATTCACCAAAATATGAGAGATGTTTACCAACGACAATTATTTTCGAAATTTGGATCATTTTTTTAAATTTGCATATTTCTGATTTTGATTTACGGGTTCAACTTTAAGGTTTTTAAATGCTAAAGCCATAATATGTACAAGAGTTAATTTTGTATGTTACCATCACGTTTATCTTTTACAATTGTCTTATAGTTCAATATTGACAAAAATAAATAAGAATACAAAAAAATACAGTCACTTTTGTTGCCGAATATTTTGATTTTGCTGAAAAATTGTTGGATGTTAGAAATACAAAAAAAAACGTTGTACCAAAGAAATGTAAAACATCTTTTTTTTCGAATTCTGTGAAGTCATTTATGAAAAGCTATAAAGTTATGCTTAATATCATTCCGTTTCTAAACAGAGAAATGTTGAGTGAGTCTTCTGTTTATCTGCATGCATGTATGTTTTTTTGAGATTCAACGCTTTGTTCAAATGCTAACTTAGTATCTGCATGCATGGAAATGGAAATCCACTTTGAATTTTAGTAATCACAGCTGATTCAGTGTGGTGGATTTCAGTCTATTTGTTTCTTTAGAGTTTTTTACAATGTGTGCGTAACCTGTTAATCTCCGTTGAAATTTTGAGAAAAGTTCTAAAATTTAAGCTGGTTTTTTTATTTAAGTTTATTCTATTTTCATCCCATAAAATGTTTGCTGACAATGAACATTTAGTTTTCAACAATCCCCTGGTTTGTCTTTTTAATAGTTTTGAATTAACTTTAATACACAATAATAATACAAATTTAAAAATAATTACAATTGGTAGAATTAGAAATTGTGTATTGTTGGTGAGTCCATGGATGTTCGCGCTGACTATAGCGATATGCAATTTTATTTTATATTAGTTATAACGACTCATCTTTTTGACCGCACCCACCACTCACACTTTCAACTTTGTCTTTCTTCAGTAGAAGCATTTACACATTTTTTATAATTAGTTACGAATTAAGATCAGAATTTATGTACTAAATTTGAGTTTCTGTTTCATAAAACAATGGACACCAAACTTGACCTCTGAAACAATTGGAGGCTCTTGGCATTTTTTTCGTATTTTTGAATATATTTTATAAATAATTGTTTTTTTTATTTGAATTTCCAGATCGTAAGAAACATTTTGACAAATCTAGGGAAAAATGAGTTATTGAATGTTCGTTCTGTCTCAAAAATCTTTGATGACGAATGTGTTCAAGTGTTTACAAAACGAAGGAATGGACGATGGATAAATGGAAAAAAGTATTTCGAACAGGTTAAAAAACTGCTGGAGGAGTCTCGTCATCCAAAACTTTTAATTGGAAAATTAAAAATTAAAGATGAATATGGGTATTGCGAATCACGCCCAGAATTCATTAAAATGATTATCCAGAATTCAGAGCATGTACAAAGTCTACGTTTTCCCAACTTTCCCATTCACCCTTTGCAAGAACTTGTTCCTATTCTCAATGTTTGCTCAAAACTAGTAGAGCTTCGATATGTGTCTTCGTTGGATAAATACAACCTAGCTGAAGTAGAATTACTTTCAAAAACGTCATTTAGTTTCAAAAACCTATCCCGATTAGATATAGAAATTTGTGGGAAAGGATTTGAATCTTCGAGTAACGAAATCTCTTTTGTTAATGGGTTTATTAATAAGATAATTTCGGCAAGTGGTAAACTCACTATGTTCAGTTTACGAGCTTGGCCTTTGACACCGTTTTTGAAACCCATTCTTGAGGATTCAAACTTGTCTAAGAAGTTGAGCTCATTGAAAACCTTACATGTGGATGGAGATGATGAGTTCCGTATGGGTAATTAGTTGATATTTGTCTTAATTATATTTAAGAATTTAGTTTCGGTACAAATTAATAATTTTTTGTAAATCCTTCTAGTTAGTATTCATGAAAGAGATACGTTCACAAGACCAGACAGACAGACTTTAGAGGAAAACTACAAGGAATTTGTGAAACTGATATTGCTTGTTAGAAATTCTATTGAATGTTTGCATGTATCCTCTACAATTTGGAAAGGACTTATTTGTACCGAATGGCCAGATATGCCAAATTTAACTACAATTTCATGGAGTGAGGAATTTAAAGATGTGCCGGTCATAAGTCAAATACCAAGTAGGGTTAAAGCCCCAAACCTTAAATTACTTGTGTTTGGACATCGCGAGTATAGCAAGTGTATGTGGCATCACAAATTGAAAAATTGTTGGACTAGAACATTCAAATTGGATAGAGAAAGAAAAAATGAAGACGGACAAGGTCTCACAGTTGTCTTTACGACTCGTAGTGATGAAGATTTGTTTTCTGATGAAATGCTAAAATTATTAACGGATCTGAATGCGGAACAATTGTTCCTTGATATGAGTAAGATTACAAGTGAACTTTGCTTTATTTTTCCGTTCACCTGTTTGCACTCTGTACAAAGTGAGTTGGTTTAATTATAATTTGATTTGGTTTAAGTGAGAAAATAAAACTTATTTTCAGAATATTTTTTTAATTACAACAGGTCTTACCCGTTTGGTTACCCGGACTGAGTACAATGATAGTGTCCAAGTCATTGATCATACTCCTTTATACAGCTCACCGATTTGGGAGTGATGTGTCCAGAACATTCAACTATGAAATTATTTTATATAATTTGTATTCGTAATTTAAATCTCAATGTTTTATATTTTGAATGTCAGGTTCAGAGTGTTGCAATTGTTTATGATTTCGCAAGCAATAATATATACAAAAATTAATTTTCTCTCTTATTAAGAATTATATGCTTCTGTTATAATTTACTTCTCATTAGGGTGTGCAACGAGATTGGGTGGATCCTGACTTCTTCTAAGATATGTTAAATCTGTTTTATAGTTTTTCAATATTGACTAAATAAAAATAAGAATACTTAAAATGTCTAATTCATTTATTTGCAAAAATTTAGATTTTGCTAAACAAATAATAGAAAAGTATAGTCGTAATATTAAAAGAGTGCATAGTAAATAGGGGTAAAAAATTCAATCACGTTTTTTATTCAAAAGTTAATGAATAGGTAACTCATTAAACTAATTTAATGAGAATGGTATTGGTAGGTATCTTTCAGAATTGTGTTATATTTCAATATTGATTAAATAAAATAAAATACCAAAACATTAATCCAATTATTTGACAAAATTTTGATTTTGCTGAAAAATGATTGGACCTTAAAAATTCTTTACTGCAAAAAATTAGTGAAATGTTTTTCGAATTATGCCAAGAACTTTATGAAAAAGCTGAAGTTTTACTTAATATCATTCTGGATTTGAACAAAGGAAGTGAGCATTTTGTGTATCTACAATCTACATGCATGGAAATGCACATGGAAGTTTTATTAAGCACAGCTGATACAGTGTGGTGGTGGTGGGTTTCAGTATGTTTGTTTTCTTTAGGGACAGACTTTTTGTTTTGGATTTTTACACACTTTGAGAAAAGGTCTAAAATTTTAAGACAATTTGTTTTTGAGTTTGTTTCATTTTCATCCCATAAAATGTTAGCTGACAATGAACATTTAGTTTTCAACAATCATCTGGTTTGTGTTTTTAAAATATTTTAATTTCCGGAATAATAAAAATATAAAAATAATTAGAATTGGTAGAATTTGGAATTGTGAATTGTTGGTGTGACATTGGTTGCACGGGTTGACACTATCAAAGTGTTCATTCGTATTAAAGAGAACGACCTATAATCCTTTGACCACATCCACCACGCAACTTTGATCTTACTTTGTCCTCAAAAGAAACATTTAAACATGAATCAAAATTATTAATTATTATAATTTACTTTCTAAATTTAAGATGTAATTTCCTAAATAAAATGGACAGCATAATTAAAATTTCGACTTCTGAAACAATTGGAGGCTCTTAAACTTTTCTTTTTCGTATTTTTTAATATATTGATAATTTGTTTTTGTTTTATTTGAATTTCCAGATCGTAAGAAATATTTTGACAAATTTTGGGAAAAATGAATTGTTGAATGTTCGTTCTGTCTCAAAAACCTTTGATGACGAATGTGTTCAAGTATTTACAAAACGAGGGTATGGGCGATGGATAAATGGGAAAATGTATTTTGAACATGTTCAAAAACTGCTGGAGGAGTCTCGTCATCCAAAACTCTTAATTGGAAAAATAAGAATTACAACTGAAGACGTGGATTCGGAATCACGTCCAGAATTCGTTAAAATGATTACCTCAAATTCAGAACATATACAAAGGTTGTGGCTTTCTTGTTACGATGTTGAAGAAACAAGTTCTATTTTTAGTGCTTGTTCAAAACTAGTAGAAATTCGATGTTCTTTTTGGGTACATGACTACTTGCCCGAGGACCTAGAATTGTTTTCAAAAACGTCATTTAAATTCAAAAACCTATCATACTTATATATAACAATAGATGGTGACAGATTTGATATTAAGATTGAAGAAATCGCTATAGTTAATGCGTTTATTAATAAGATTATTACAGGAAGTGGTCAACCCACTATGCTCAGTTTACAAGCTTGGCCCTTGACACCGTTTTTGAAACCGATTCTTGACGATTCAAACTTGTCTAAGAAGTTGAGCTCATTGAAAACCTTACATGTGGATGGAGATTACGATTACCGTATGGGTAATAAGTTCAAATATATTTTGCAAAGCTGGGTGACTCACAAATGTCTTAATTACCGTTAAACTCAAGTTAGATCCCCCCAGTTTTTAAGGTTACATTATCATTATTGGGGCTGTGGGAAAAACGCAAAAATATTTCGAAGTTTTTTTCTGAAACATGGGAAATTTGACAAACATGTCCATTGCAAATGGTATGTTTGAAACAATATCAAAAAATTGAGTTTTATGGTAATTAAGAGCTCATTGTCAGTACCAAGGAATAATTAAAAATTTCTCAAATTCTTTTAGCTGGTATTGATGCAAAAGATACGTTCAAACAGCCAGACAAAAAGACTTTGGAGGAAAACTGGAAGGAACTAGTGAAGCTACTATTACTTGTTAGAAATTCTATTGAAAATTTACACGTATCCTCTACAATTTGGGAAGGGCTTTGTACCGAATGGCCAGATATGCCTAATTTAACTACAATTTCATGGAATTACTATTTGGACAAAGTACCTCGTGTTACTCAAATACCAAATAAGATCAAAGCCCCAAAACTTACGCTACTTCTGTTTGGACATTACGATGAGGATGACACTGGCAATAAGTGCATGTGGCATCAAGGATTTAAAAACGTATGGACCAGAAATTTCAAAATGGATAAGGAAATCAAAAAAGAAAACGGACAAAGCCTCACAGTTGTCTTTTTGTCTACTAGTGTTGAAGGTCTTTGTTCAGATGAAGATGAAATTTTAAAGTTATTGGCAGATCTAGCGGTAGAGCAACTGTTTCTTGATTTGAGTAGCTTTACTAAAAGCTTCAGTAGTAATTTTCTGTTCAAATGTTTGCATTCTATACAAAGTAAGTGCAGTTAATTAATTATTATTTTTTTATACAAAAACTGGTACTTTATTATTTTTTGACTTTTTTGACTTGTTTTACAACAGGTCTCACCCGTTTGGTTACCCGGACTAAGTACAAGGAAAGTGTCAAGGTCATTGATCATACTCTTTATATTGCTCACGAATATGTGAGTGATGAAGAACAGTGATCATATCAATCAAGAACAAGAACTTTTTCACCAATGAAATAATTCCCGATTGTTTTTGAATGTGTCATTTAAATCTGAATGTTTTTTATTTTGTATGCCATACATAGCCAGGGTTGCATTTAGTTGTTTTCCAATATGTAAAATTATTAATTTTGTGTCGTATAATTGTATGCTTATTTTTGAATTTAATACTCACTAAGGCGTGTGCATTGAAATCCGATTGGCTCTATTACTCGTATTTAATTAAGATAAATTTTATAGTTTAATGTTGACTAAATAAATTACTAAAAAGTTAAAATGTCTAATTCATTTATTTGTCAAAGTCTGGATGCTAAAAAATATTAGGGCAGTACAGTTGTAATATTGAAAGATTACATAATCCCTTGGGAGTTAAAAAATTCCATACAGTTTTTTCCGATAAAAATTCGTGAAAGTATTATAGAATTTTTTCAATTAATTTATGAATACCTGTAATCTTTTGTTGCTCATAATCAGAGCAACCGAAAAGCATAATAAAGCATTTCAATAGGGTATATCCCGGTTGCTTGGTTTTTAGGCTTTTGAGAAAGAATACAATACATTTAATATCTT
>JAQGAA010003634.1:0-10591 GCA_034696425.1 Isotoma viridis
CATCCCCAGAAAAATGCACAGCTCGTTCCAAAAAGTAGAGAAAACGAGCTTTTCTTAACAGGCAGATCTGTAAATATGATTTAAAAGTCAATTGCGTGAAGAAGAACAATAATAATAATAATAATAATAATAATATAGTTACTAAAGGTAAAAATTTCAAGACGAACGGAAAGCCAAAAAGTTAATATTTCCGTGTTTAATTTAATTCTTCTAGAGGTAGCAAGAATAAATATTATTGTGCTATGAACCAAATCACAATGACGTAGATAACTAAATGCATTTGGAAAAACAATACGTTAAGAAAAGGGTGTCAGCGATATTTGGTAACACGGTAATTAGTAATCGCTGGTCACCTGAGTCATTTAAAAACCAGTTTTATATTAGTGAACTCCTGGCTTCCTAGGATCAGGATTTGTGCTCCTTCTGAGCTAGGAAAGAATACCTTGCCTGGCAATGACGGTTGCACCTTGATATCGTAATTTCGTTTCGAAGCCTATCGTCAATTCATATTGTGTTATTGATATGAAGATTAAGATTTCCCCTTAAAAAATTCTACTCGACGACAATACCATTCGATTTTCAATTCGATGATCAACTAGACGTATGAGTATGAGTACTCAGTGTACAACTTCTCTGCCTATTCTGGACATTTTCCTACATGTTTTCTTCAAAAAAATCTTCTATGTCTGATTCTTCTGAGGTGATGTCAACATCAATTTGTTCAATTTCGTCCTCTTCTTCTTCATCACTATTATCGTCAGCATCCGATTGATCAGGTTCAACGTCAGGGTCAGTCTCATCATCCACTTCCTCATCGGAAGGTTCCTCTTGGTCATCTTCATCATCTTCATCATCATCATCATCATCGTTTTCACTATTTTGCTGTTCTAGTTCTTCCTGTTCATTTTCATTTTCTTCTTCGATTGGATCGTTTTCGCCTATCTGGTATTCATTAACCCGGCTAAGTACATCCATATTGTAAATAAGAATCTGCATGTTGGCATACAACATTTCAAACAGTTTATCATCATCCTTCTCTCGTAAACCTCTGCCTCGCTTTCTTTCCAACTCTGCAAAAAATTTAAATTTAATTGGTATTAATTTTACGTAATGTATATGTCGGTAGCAAAACGTCGTATTAGTTTTTAATACCCATTATATCAGCTTCAACTCGATCTAGCTGAGCATCTATGACTTGTTGGTGCGCTCGAATGTCTTCGACCAAATAACCTCGACACATCTCGGGTGTTAATTTTTGCAGAACAGGTCCAAAGTTTTTAGGAAGCTGATTTCTATACACCAAGGATAGAATCAACGAATTAAGTATGTATGTATAATAATAATATACCCAGCTAAGTTAATTATGAAAGGCAATACTATTCATCAAAAATAACTTACAATTGGGATTGATTGGTAAGGCTCTTGCTGCAACAAGGTTTCGGCTCATCTTGAGGCTCTGAGAAAACTGGGTCGTCAAACACATTGAGTAATAGTTCCGAGTCTTCTGTACCCTTTAATTCACCAGATGAACTTAAAGTTCCTATCGTATTTATTAAATCTAGGTCTCCACTTGTTAGCATGCTGTCTGTGGTTTTTAAACCAAGGTTCTCAGCAAGTAGCAGGTCGTCAATTTCCATTGACTCTTCTTCTGTTCCATTTTGATTTTGCGACTGAGAATCTGTCTTGGATGTAGTTTCGTTTTGCTTTGATTCTGTAGTTGGCGGATCAGTCAAAGGATCCTTGACTGCTTCAAAACCATTACTAAGACTTACAGGTGTAATATTATTCAAATTACTTTCCATCAGAAACTCAGTTTTGACCATGTCTTTATTCTGACCAAGTGCAATTCCTAGTAAAGTATTTACGTCTTCGTCCTCAATCGGATACGTAGTCAAACTCTTCACTATTTCCATTTCTGTCTCAGCACTCTGATTGTTAGCTTCGCTACTACTCAATTCGACTAATGGAATTATCCCATTGGAGAGATTTATGTTCCCAGTAACTGATGCTAAGATACTTTCGGTAGTATCGCCGTTGACTGGAGTAAAAGCAACAGATGTGGGAGTAGGAGCAAGATTTTCAACTGGTTTCTTAGAAATTTCATCAGATTTGAGACCGTTTACTCCACTTTGGCTCTGGCTAACTGTTGGCAAGTCACCGGCCCCAGACGTGGAATTTTGATTTTGTCGTCTCATTTTGATGTCTTTTTTCGTGAGAACGATATCGAACGATTTACGGAGATTATCCAATGCGGTATAAAACTTATCCTCCTTTGCGCTGCGACTTTTGTCAGTTTCACTGTCAAACATTTTTTTCAGGGATTTTTTAGCTTTATTATAGTTATGAATCATGTCAATAATCCAATTTTGCTTTGCTAGGCTTATCTCTTCCCTCTTGGTGAATCGACTGATAAAGTATGTAGAGTAGGGCATCAAGGCGTCCATATATTCTGATTTTAAACCTTGTAGGTAGCTCTCACAGCGTTTAATGGAAAGTCTCCTTTGTACTGCTTCAGGTGTTATCTTTTGTCCAGCAGCTAGAGCTAATTTTTCTGCATTTCGTCTATCAACCATTTTGGTAATTTTGTTGAAGATCGCTCTCTTTAAAACATGCGCCGATGCTCTGGCCTGCCTAACAGCCTCAGTTATATCTTTTCTTACATTTATTACGGCTTCAGTTGACGTATTGCTTGCAAATTCAGGATCGGTAGTTGAACAAATTGACAGTATCTTAGGACATGTTTCTTTCAAGCTACATCTGACGCAAACAGGTGAAGCGTCATCGGGCAATGGGAGTCCTAGTGCATTTTGAAGTGAAGGGTAGTCTTGAAGTACTTTTCCGTTTAATAGTGGCTGCCCAACAGCTTTAGCTAAATCTTCTGAAAGGGGCCCGTTATGTTGAAGCCTGTCTGTTAGTTTCCTCAGAGATTCTATGCTCAGTTCACTTATATTTTCACCGTTTAATTGCATTGGAGTTTTACTTAACGACAGTAACGACAATATTGAGACCTCTTCCGCAGAAGTTGGTTGTAAAGGTCGGGACACTCCAAGTGGTAAATCTGCGTTAGATCTGTCTTCACTAAGAATACTTCTTAGTTCGGGATTCGATAATGGACCTTTGGGTTCTTGACGTCCTGGGCTTTTCTGTTGTTGTAAAGTGCTATTGGCCATTCTTACATAATTCAAGTATTGTTCATGTCTCCGTTGTGTTGCGTTGTCTGGTGGTGGTTTGTTAGAGAGTACATTTATATCTATATTAGTTGTAGCACATTGGACTCCAATATCACGGTACCTTCTTAGTTCATCAATATACTCCTCTATCGTATTTTCGTGAACTATCTCTACCCCTTTAGCTGCAGTTAGCTGATTCCAATTCCACTTAGAGCCTAGCGAATCTCGACAAGTTTTACATAAAGGTATATTGTGTGGGGCCAAACTGGTATTTTGAACGGAGTTATCGTTTATTTGTTCCTGAACATCATGTTGACTTGAAGGTGACTGTTCAGACTCTTCAGGAGCACCATTGCTTTTGACTTCATGATTTACTTCAACTAGCTTTATAAAATTCTGACCTTTCCCTCCGGCAATTACAACTCCTGTACCTATCACATTTTCTGCATCATCTGCATCTAAGCAAACTTCCACCGTCTCCCCTGATTTCACATCAGAATCAGATGCAAGAAGCATTAAGCCGGATTTGCTGCTTAGGTACTTTCTCCTCAACTCTTCGACTGAAAGACGTGGTGGTAACGTTAATTTATTAACACTTGAACTAGGAAGGCCAATAATGTTGTCATTCCCAGTTTCTAACTCGTTCATTTCACATTCAGATACGTCCGAGTCAGATTCAGAACCAGACACAAACTGAACGGCTCCTTCAATTTGCCAGTCCTCATCATTTTCATCGTCTACTTCTTCATTTTCTAATGCTAGAATTGCTTTTTGCCACAATCGTACTTTTTGCATCTGTTGGACAGATTTTATATCTTCGTCCCTCGGGTCTTCTTTCGTATTATGCAAACCGTTACCTAGCTCACTCTGACAGTTTTCATCATCATCGTCTTCAGAGCTTGTGTAAACCAATGATTTATCATAAGCATACATCGAGTCTGCACCTGATGGTCTTGTCGTAGCACTGACTGAGTCCTCCTCCAGACCTATCTCTGTCTCTAAATCCCATCTCCAGTCCTTGTTACTGAGGTCTTCTTGTGTTGGGGACCAGTTTAAATCATTATTTTTGTCGTCTTCTAATAAATTGCCATCATGGAGTGTACCTGTGAAAAAAAACATGAATACGTGTTTAATTTTACACCCTAGATGTATACTCTATAGGTAACATATATTTTTTCGAAAATTTACCAATGAACTCTTCGTATTCCGCATCCCAGTGTTGCCAGTCGGTAATTGGATGCATCCAATAATCCTCACCACCCTCAGTATCTTCCGCGGACTCTGTCGTATCACCTGATAATGATCCCACTTGGCTTTCAATGTCACCCAGTATTGTAGAGTCGTCAGATAAATCATTAACAATCGCTTCGAAAACTTTGATTTGGTCAACCTCTGCATCACCTTCTGCGTCGGTTCTTCTGATGGGTTCCACAAGTTCTTCTAGAACACGAGGTCTTCTATCGTTAACTTTTTCTTCTAACTTAGCTAATATTTCCTCAGGAGAAATAGTCTTTTTATGATTAGTTTTGTCTGAATCAGAAATTACTTCTATATCAGAAGAATTGGGTCTACCACTACTGTCTAATTTGGAAATTTTACTTTGCTCTTTGTCCAACTTTGTTTCCATTACCGCAGTCCAATCTTCAACCATAGGCACGGGAACATCACCAACTTCTTCCATTTCAGTCTCATTTTCATCTACGCTTTCTCCGCTTTCATCACTATCAGTGTCAGTAGAATCACTCTCACTTCCGTTTGTATCATTGTACTCATCTAGGGCTTCGTCATATACTGATAACATTCTTTCTAACAAAGATTCTTTATTCTTTTCTTCAATTCCACTTTTATTAGTATATTCTAAAGTAAATTTATCATCCGCGTCTCTTCCTTGCAAAGGTGGTGGTGGAGGCGGAAGTGAAAGGCTAGAGATAGACTCGCTAATTAATTGTTCACTTGTGTTTGATTTTGAAACTTCAGCTGCTGATGGAACAGTTTCTTTTTTGGGATCCGGAAACATATCGTGTTTTAATTTGATAATTTTTTCTAGCTTATGTTGATGGTCTGATAATTTTTCTATAAGTACAAGCCCTCGAGATCCAATCTTTCGACTAATGGCTGACCTAGCTTCTTCAAAGGCTTGAGAATACTTCTTTAGCTTTTCACGAAAACTTACAATAGTCTTTAGCTTTTCCATATAGCTAGACTTGCTTTTGTGTCTGCTCATAAGTCGCCTCAAAACTGATTTAAAGTATTTATTAAACTGCCACTTTTGAATTTGGTCCTTTGGACTTGATCTTGGAACACTCCATTGATACAACTTAGGGTTCTCTGGCTCAGCTGTAGCAATTTTTTCTTTAATTTTATTCTGGCGAATCACATCATCAATGCTTTGAATGATTTTGCTAAGCTCATTGCAAGTTTTAATTATTCGCTGTCTTCGTTCAGAAGGTTTTGGTGCAAACGGATATCTGTATGGAAAGCAAACGAAACACACAAGTTGCGTTAGTTCAGCTTTGTAGATTATATACTGAGGTCCAATATTGAATACAACTGAAACTGTATACTTACGATGGTAAAACTCCTTTTTTATAAGTCTCCATTCTGACTCCTTCCGTCAGTTTCGAAGGCCGCACAGACTTAGGCGAGTTACATGACTGACAGACATAAAATGTAGGTAACCTGGTGCGATCATTGATGTCGAAGCAGGTCCCATGCTGCCAACACAGACAAACTTCGCACTGTAAACATAAAAATAATTGTTACACACAAATTCGTATTTAAATAAACATACATAGTCCAACGGATCAACAACTAATTATAAATTTATCATGCTAACCTGAACCATTAATCCAAATTCATCAGTTCGACCACAAATGCAATTTATTATGTCAACTCGGACATCCTTAAACTTTGTTTCTGCCTGAATTTTCTTCCTTTGTAGTTTTCTCCTTCTCACTGACTCGTGAATCTTTTTGAGTTTTTTCTTACTTATTCCGCTTAACAATGCTTCTTTAGGACGTTCTCGTTTTTCATACCGACGCTGAATTCTAGATCGTTTTAATAATTGCATGGAAAGAGAATCATGCACACGCATACCAGGTCTCAATAATCCTCCTGATTTCTGTCGAGCGCCCCATCGTCTTCGAAGTTGTTGTTGCTTCCACGATACGCCGTACGATGATGGTTCAACTGGACTAGGTACTTCTATAGTTCCAGCATCGGTATTCAATCTGTTCATTGGTTCCGTTGTTGACGATTCGTCAATCGCATTTTCAATTATTGAAGAGGAAATTGCTGATGAAGGACCAGCACTATCACATTTTTGGACTACAATTTGAACTTGAGGATTTGGTAATCTATCCAACGCCACTGATGGCACGGGAGGTGAAATACTATCATTTTTGGATAGCTTTTCATCCTTCTTAGAAACGTCACTTGGCTGAAAGATAATTCAATTTATAAAACACCTTATAAAATAAAATATAAAGTAATACAATTTATAAAGTACTTCCCTTAAGTGTCGTGTAATATTAGAAATGAAAATTGAATAATATGTAGGTATATGAAAAAAAAAATATGATAAAAATAAAAAAATCTTACCGTCCACCTCCTCCCTCTGCCCTTCGTACGTCTTGAACTGCGAATTCCTACCGAAGTCAAAGTTCCAGGTAATGTGGGAGATCGTTTTGAAGTTGACTCTACAACAGGTGCTTGCACTGTACTTTGGATGAGTGGCAATTCTTCCTGTGTTGTCATTGTCACTGGTGGTGAAAGGTTATTTAATCTAGGCACCATTCCCCGTATTGTGGGAGGATGGGGACGAAGAGGTTTCATTAGTACAGTCTTATTCGTTGGACTATCAGGTTTATGTTCATAACTGTGGTCCTGAAGCTGAGGCTGCGAGGCATCCAATGGCCGTAAACCAGGAATTCGATTTTTAGTATTTTTAGTTTTTGGCAGTACTGAAGCGGTTACAGTGTATTCTCCAATGTCTAGCAGTTCTTCTTCCTCGTCCTCTACAACCATTTGACTTGTTGTTTTTTCGTCTTCTGATTTAGTACTGCAAGTTGGCGAATTTACATAGCTCAAGTCTAAGTTATCACTATTGTTGACTTTACTTTTTATCGACGATTTAGGTTCAATAGCCACATCGGGTGCATTCAGTGTCGAAGACTCAAGTGTCCCACAACTTTCTTCTTGGTTATTTTCAGGAAATAAAACAGGTGGACCTAATTCTCTCATATTCTTTGATGGATGTTGTGTTGTGTATGACTTTGAGCGAGGTCGTTGGACTTGTAATTTAGGTGTTATATCACTGGCCTCTTGAGGAAAATTGGGCTGAAGTGTACGACCTCGAGATGATGTCTTTCTTGGTGACATGGACTAAAAACAATTATTAAAAATATAAAAACACTCAATTTACTTTGTTAAGAAAGCATTAAATCAAAATAAATAAAGAAACACCGTCGTATAGTGCTATAAAGTTACAACTAAACAACTACTAACGAATTATTACCGTAGTTCGCTTGTTTTTTCTTGATGCAAAAATGTCCACATAGCCTTCTTCTTCACCGAACCTTTTAAGGTTAGGTTTTCTCAGCCTTTTTGTTGGAATTCCATCTTTATTATCATTAGGTACTTCTGGCTGCTGGTGGTTCTCAATCACAGGACTTGCCTTTGATGAGTCTGTGATAGTCGATTCAGTACTTTTGCTATTTCTGTTGCTAGCGGAAGAGTTAATTTTAGACTTAAATTCGGCCTTCGATAATACCAGTTTTTCAGTTTCACTAACGTCATTTTGGACAGTGTTACTGTTGCTACCACTAATACTAATGCGGCTACTTTTCGGAAGGACCGGGGGAGAGGAGACTCTGATTTCGGAAGAGGAATTTGAATTATTAGTACTAGCGATTTTTTTGCTGCCACTATTATCAACTATTTTTTCTTCTGTCCTTGCATTAGCAGTTCTGTTTGAGGTAAATATCTTGCTATTGTTACTTTTAGTTGGACATGTAAGAAATCTTCTTCGAGTCACGGTAGCTGTAGGTATTGGTGATGCACTGTCTTGTTTTGGGGCAGTATTAGGGATTGAGGAGCTTGAATTTACTACTACCCCCCCTATAGGAGAAGATGGGGACGCTGACCTAGAAGATTCTCCATCAAGGATACCATCATCATTAACACCAGCACTACCACTTAGCAAACTTCCTTTTAACGGAGGGCCTTTGGCTAACATGGAATAATTATGAACTCTTCGTCTTCTCTTGCCCAGATCGGTGGGTGGAGGGTCGAAAACGGAGTAATGAGGTTGCTGTACATACATATACCCTCTTTTTGTACACATCCCAGCTGCAGAATGTCCACTGGTGTTGGACACATCAGCTGCTGAAGAATTAAGGGTACTATCACTATCACCAATAGTAGTGTCTATCGTAGTAGTTGTTCTTGTACTTGGAATAATTTTCATAACTTTACTAGTACTACTGGAAATCGTATTCGAGGTTGGTCGTGTCGATACTTCATTTGGGTCTAAACTGTTATGAGAATATGGATAATGGGGAGATGCTGATGGCGACAAAGAAGGACTTTCACTTTCATTATTATTAGAACTGCGATGGTTTATAAGAGGAGGTGGTGGAGGGATTGCGCTTCCCAACGCATCCGAGGCTTGATTACCCAAAGATGTTTTCACAGGAATTAAAGCAGGCAATGGTTTATTCGCTGTGGTGGTAGTCACAGTTGCAGTTACGACAGGTACTTGAGCAGCAGGACTACTAGGATGGAGATTCTTATTTGGCAGTGGACGAACCTGCCTTTTTTTATTCAGTTTAAAGATTTGATTAGATTTCTTCCGAGTTTTCACTCCATCGTTGAACAATATCTCATAGTTATCTACACAACAAATGTCAAAGAGATGCAGTTTCCATTATTAGCTATTCATTTAAATGTATCAATGTATGTTTTGGGCGTGACAACACTGACACTACTTCATACTTCAAGTATTATAATTATATTTATGCTTTCACGACATACCATTCGGATAAACATGAACAATTGTCCCTGGATATCGCTGTCCATCAGTACTCCAAATCGCTTCCACCTTTTCTCCCTTTTGAAACGTTGTTTTAATAGACCTACGACAAGAACGAATAACAAATAATAATTTAAAGTCAAAGTACCTTCATCCTTTCATTCTGATAATTATTATGTAATAATAATTTTCGGTTAAAAATATCCACTGCTTTTAAACTTTGAAATAATCATCAATACAACCTTTGAACCTGATTAATCAATGCACAATGATTAGTTAAATAAAGCACGTTTAGTCGATATGCAATATGTCATCATATCATAACATAAATTTTGAAACGGGAAAAATTGTGAATTGTAATTCCAAACAAAGTCTCTAAACTGTCTTACTTGACGGAGTTAGTCTCCCCTCCATAGGGCCTCAATCTGCTACTACTGTGGTTATCCATCATCTGGCCTCTTCGACGCCAAATAAAGGTCGCCTTTACCTCTTTCAAGTTGAAGTGACTAAGTACAAAGTACAAGTACTTCCAACTTGCTTCTCTTCCCTTCAAAAAACCCAAGTGAATTAATGATTACCGTTTTCACCACGTTTGACCGTGGACCGTAACGTGTAACGTTAAAAGTAATTTCTTTTCCTGCTATAATTTCCGTTTTGTATTTACCCTTAAATAATTTCCTGTCAACAAGTTTCAACTTCAATCTTCAATTTAATATATTTTAATTAACATTCATTATTTAAATTTCGGATGCGTCTTGGGTGAAACTTCCTACAGGAAATTGCACCTTTTAAAATCATGTTTCGTCTTTAAAATTAAACCTTATATTATAATTTCCTTAATTTGTAATTATTAGAATACTCGGTGCTGTGTCAGAGGTCACTAACTATTAAGTGGCGTGTCACTTTTCCCACCTTTCTCCGCCATTGCGGGACACAAAAAATTAAGTGGTGGAGCTTTTTCCAATATATTGTTATTATCCTCAAGCTATTCAAATACATTTAATTCATCAATCTATCTCTCTATCTTGCTGCTTAGCAAGAGCACTCGCTCACAAACTTGTCTTCTTTCTTGTATGATGTAACAACTTTAGCCATAGTGAATGCGATTATATACCAGCAGCAGCAGCAACACACATACATATACACAGTTGGTAAACGTTCACTACGTTGATCCTTCTATTCAATACAGAGCAGGATTCCTCTTTGCTTTTTATGGAGGCCTCGGCGTGCCTGCTGCTGCTATGCTCACCAGCCTCCACACACAGATACAGAAAGATGGTGCTCGTCCAGTAATTATGTTCCTTTATTTTGTTGAAATTGTGTTGTTCTTGGAAAAAAGGGCGAATCCGGAGGTTTTCTTGGGTTTGGTCACGCTCACGTTTGGGTCAGA
>JAQGAA010003635.1:0-10590 GCA_034696425.1 Isotoma viridis
AAGTTTTGTAGGTGTAGCAGTCATAAAGTGAGAGTGAGTGAACTTCTGTCAGATAATTAATTGTTGCTGTTTAACATCAAACAACAATAAATAGCAGGTAAATTGCTGAAGGCTGACGCATCGCTGCTGATGATAATTATGAAGTTCATTATGGTTATGGACCAACACCATCATCTCATCCTGCTGTAGTCTTCAATTCCAAATCCAAACTTAATCCACAATCACCCACCTGACGACAACTATATTTAAAAAATTCAAGTCCAAGAAAACAGGGTTGGGCACTTGACCAGTTTGCAGTTAGTTATTTGAAGTCTAGGAGTAATGAAGAGCCTTGTCATTGTCATTATCATAAATCAAGAATCAACACTTTATTATTTGTTGTTTTCATGTAAGTTAGAGAGAGCAGAAAATTCAGAGATTCGAGATACTTTTCACTTTCATATTTACTAATATTTAAAAATATAAACCTACGGATTTTAATTCACTTTTTCTTCACAGATCAAATGCAAGAGCGCTCCTGAAAAGGACAAAGAACCATTACATTTTTAGCAAGGTAAAACGGACTAAGGGCGACCTTCATCAACCGGATGAGTATAAGTTATAAGACGAAGAACAGCACCTTCTAAATCTACCAGTGTCGGTTACCGCTCCATTCCTTTTTTGTAATAAGAAGCAAAAGCAAATTGTCCCTATTACACTTAATTTATCAAAGATCGAAGCTTCAGGTAATTGGAAGTTTTTTTTATTTAAAATTAAAAGTCAAACTAGATAACTGATATTAAATCTTTATTTTGAATTTCAGAGTTCTTCAGAGCTCCAGAATTTAGTTTAAAATGATAGGCCGATTCAAAAGCGCCCTTCTTAACGCAGTTAGTAACACAGGACTAGATGCCTCAGTTGTTGGTCTTAGTGGAAATAGTTCTAGATCTTCATCGGAAGATAATGGAATGTCTGGAGGAAGTAGTAGTAGCAGTGGCAGCAACAGTAGGAAGAATAGTCGACACATTCACGATAATGGAGAAGTCAGAACACGAAAATATGAGTACACTCGTCCCCACTTTCTTCACTTGGTCAGTTCAGATGAGATTACAGTTTCAGCGGACCATGCTGTAAGACCAATTATTGTTCCTCGAGATCTTTCGTTTCTTCCATGGGAATCTGGATATGCAGAGTAAGTAGATTTTTCCGAATTTCACAAGATTTCTCTGAGAATATTTTGTTAAGATTAAAATTAAAAGTAACGAAAAATGTAATAATCATTTTTGCAATTTTCCAATTTGAAGGACTATTAATTCGGGAAAGTCCAAGATGAATGAAGACCAAGCTCGAGTTCATTATTCCGTTTTAAGAGTTGAATTACCGGAGGAAAGCAACAGTAAATCTCTTGAAACCAACGGACAGCCCGTACAAGAACCAGAGGTGCCACGAATGAGAGAAGTTCAGGTTCCCTACTTTTACTTCGGAGTATTTGATGGCCATGCTGGTTAGGTTTAGAAATTAATTTAATAAGTTTAATCCCCCTTTTAATTATTAAATTAAACCCCCTTTACTGCTTTACTCTTAGGCGCTGGGGCTGCAGTTGCGGCAGCTGCTCGTCTTCATGTTATTTTACATGTAAGTTAAATTCAATAGAGTGGCAGGAATGAGTAGTCCGAAGAATTATGCCTAATGCCTAACATAATCAAACTACATTATAATAAACAAATAAACTTTTAGGAAAAATTGCAAGAAGTTGGTTATCATCTAGTTCAGGATGGACAATTTTGTGAAACTGTTGGAGGTAAAACAAAAGGAAAAGGAGTACTATGGTTTCCACAAATAAGCGTGACGAAGGATTCGTTAATAGTTGGGGCATTAGAAGCTGCATTTCATGAGATGGACGAAGCAATACGAGAAGACAACCTAAAATATGATGGAGTTAATGGTGGTTGCACAGCTGTTATATGTCTATTCATATTGGGAAAAGTATACACTGCAAATGCAGGGGATTCTAGGGCAATTTATTGTATGAGAAATTCAGAACCAGTGCCTTTGTCCCAAGATTTCACTCCTGAAACGGAGAGAACACGTGTTCGTCTTTTGGTAATTGATCTTGAGTTGAATAGTAAGACTAACACTTTTCAGTTTTTCGTATTAACGTTTATCTGTATTTTTAACTACGTTTTAGGCTGCCCAACGCCCAGAGTTGCTCGGAACGGAGTTCACATCCAATGAGTACCTAAGAAGACCAGTAAAAAAAGATTTAGGTACCAAAATCCTATATAGAGCTGCCCATATGACTGTACGTCCAAAGAAGTTTCTAATTTTAAACATTAAGTTATCTCAGATTCACAAAGATTAAACAAGTCAAATATTGATTTGCAGGGTTGGGCATATAAAACTGCCACGCTAGACGATCTAAAATTTCCAGTCGTATTCGGTCATGGAAAAAGGGTACATAATGAAATTCTAAATAACAGCAACGTTTCGACATTGTTTTGTTACAATTTAGACCTATTGTATGTAATCTACTTTATATGTTTGAATTTTAGAGTCGTGTTTTAGCAACAATCGGCGTGACAAGAGGATTCGGAGGTATAACAATACTAAATACTAAATTATTGTCTGAATTATTACTATACCACTAGAATGAGGGTATGCATTGCAATTTATTTTTGCTGTAGATCATGAACTTTATGCTCACAGTTCGAATACCAAGATAAAACCATTCCTTTCATCCCAGCCAGAAGTAAGTATTTAAAATTCTGTTACAAATTTTGCAATGCATAAGGTAAGGATAAGGAACTATGAAGCAAATTTTTAATATGTTTTGTAAATGTTAAGGTCAAAATCCTGGATTTAAATGATGACTTAGATGAAGACTCTGTAATCGTAATGGGTACGGATGGACTTTGGGATGTAACAGCCAATGTAACTGCATCAAGAATAGCTTTCAATACACTTGACCAGTTTCCACCTTCAGATAAAAATCGTTATAAATATCGATACGTGTCCGCTGCTCAAGATTTAGTGATGCATGCGAGGGGAAAGTTTAATGATAGAAATTGGAAAATGAGTGACGGATCAGGTAAAGGTATACTTTAATGTTTTTTATGAATTTTTTAATTCGCGACTTCAATTATATTTTAAATATATCAGTCATTGAGTCATTAATGTTTCATCCGCATGAATCTTTTTCACTATAGCTGCAACAATTGATGACATTTCGGTATTTGTTATTCCGATCGGACCGTACATGAAGGAATGGATGGAGGAAATCTGCATTCAAGAACAACGGTTGCAAGCAGACCTGGAATTGCAAAACAGCAAGTCTGACTTCGAAATTTTACAAGAGGGGAACGCGAACGGTCCGACACTTTCAGAGATGAGAAACGGCAATGATATGAAATCAGTTGGTGAACGGAATCTTGAAACCAACAGTAGTGTAGAGAGTCATGAAACCGCTGTAGAAGCTTTAGAAAATGTCATCAATTCAGTTATCAATGGCACGAATAACCTTGATTTAGAAGAGCCCAATCATTAGTCATTACTAATTCGCAATATCTTAAAATTAGCTGTGAATATCACTCCCGAACGCCCGGCTTTGACATAAATGCATTTTTTTGTATAATGTACATTTACTGTTTAATTGATTCTTTCTTAGTCTCATACTAATACATTCCAACTTAAATCATTATCGTAGTAATTTGTAATTGATTACGATGATACAATTTAATAATATCTTCTTGTGAGTGAGTGCGGATAGCTTCAGGTATTTTTTTAAGTCTGTGATATTTTTTTAATTTGGAAACCATTTCCTCATCCGGTTATTAACGTAGGTACATAGAATTAATTATACAAATGACAACCAAAAATTACGGCTTTACGATTAAATTAATTTAAAAAGTATAAGAATTAAGGTGACGCAACTTACAATTAATTTATTATCTATACTATAACCCTCGTTGATGGTTAACTTCACCATAACCTTTTTTGGGTTGGTGGAATCCTTCCAAACAAACTTGTTATCTATAATCCATGGATTCGAGTTTTTGTATATAAGTACATAAATCCATTTTTATAATAAAAACGAATTATAACCAACTCGTAAACTTTATAACTACTCAAAAGAGTTCTACTTCTTGTTTACTAACACAAAAGAAATGCGAATGATAAAGCGGCTGAAATTTAATTGAACTAAATTAATTTTGAAGACTAAAGAGAATGTTATACATTCGATATTATGAATACGAGATGCCTTATAAAAAAGGCTGTCCTTCTTAAAGTTATATTAAGAAATATAAGATGACCGTGAATAATACGGTGCATCTTTTAAAGATGTAAATAGAACAAGTGTAAATACGCAGAATTCAGTCATCCTTCATATCTCCAGAGCCACCACTGATCTTCAATTTCTTCTCCAACTTGCTGTGCTCTTCAGCAAGCCTATCATACTCCTTAGAAACGCTTTCGGCTTGAGATTTAATTGCATTCCGGTCTCGTGTCAGCTTTTCAATATCTGTAAAAAGTGATCATATAGCTTACAATGTCTTCAATCCAGTATCAGTAGCTGAAACGAATTCAATTAGCAAGACAGCTTACCTTCTTTCAAAGTATTGACTTCAGTTTCAAGACGGGCAACTTTGGCACTGTTTTCCTTGTCAGTTTTTTCATTGGCTCCCTTCTTATCACTTTGTTCGCCCATTAATCGTCTAGCGGCATCAGAAGCAGATGTAGCTTGCTTCAAAGCGGCTTCATTTTGAGCCATAAGGGTAGCTTGGACGGATATTAAGTTGACGATTCGACGTATGATACTAAAAAAATTATACAAGGGTTCGTCAACACACATTTCAACTGCACAAATTGTTATGGAATTTAATTTCATATAAAAAAAATCCTTACAGTGAAAAAAGCAAAGCAAATCCAGAAATGTAGAAGTTTCTCTGAGCCCGGAATAACTTCATATGAGCCTGCATTTCAGCCTTAGGGTTGACGGTAAGGTCATACTCTTCGTTCGAGTACTTCCTCATCTCTCGCACGGCATCTGTTTAAAAAAATGTTTATTAATTTTCGGAGATACACATTATTTAATGAATCATTCATATTCCTCAAATTAAACTTACCCAAAAACAAAAGGCAAAGAAGGCCAAACAATCCATAGAAGTACATATGAGTCTGAGCTCCCAAGCTATGGAGAATCCTAGACCTAAATATCCTCAACCATCTATGAAGCAAAAACAAATGTCAGTTTATTATATAATTATTTTAAAATTTAACTTTGTCATCAAATACCTTTGAGGAGAGACCCATGGCATTAGAAGAACGAGAAGAAGGACGATTTCAAAATAAAGAAAACCAGCCACAATTCCCCACTGAAGACTCATCTTGATAGATAACAAGGAGAAGGGTCGACTAAAAATATAAGCTGTACTTCTTCAATTGCACTATAATAGATTACTCTGAAGTCAGCCTTCGTGTGAGACTGCTGAGACTAAAAATCCAAACCTTAAATTAAAATTAGAAATTGCAAGTTAGCCTTTTTGTAGTTGTAGTATATAGTCAATAGTAGTCCTAAGAAAACACAGTGTGAACTGGACTGTTACATGGTTACATCACACCACAATCTAAGCAAAATACTTATTATTACAAAACCTTAAGTTGAAGCCAGCTTTATAAGGAAATAATTAACAATCCAATCAAACGTCAAACAATGAGATAAGCTTTTATGTCTACAAAACAAACCCAAAAGCCTAAATGTTAAATCAAATCTACGTTCAACAACTAAAAGTTTAATGTTATTTTGGTCATTGTGAGTTTAGAGTTTTAGTTTAGTTATACGTGTTGTAATTATAATGTGTAATGACAAGAACTTATTTAACTTACCTTTACCCTTTATTTTTTTATTTTATGACGCCAATGGTCTCTCTAGATGATTCATCTACAAAAAAATATCTCTCTTTTAGTTTGTTTTAGTTTTATATCTCTTGTGATCTGACTTAACTTTGCTCTACGCTGTGGTCTATGCGTTAATAATATTATTATTGCAACAAAAAACGTATTGACGATGACACAATCTGTACAGTAATGCAGGAAAGGTTAATCTTTACACTACTACTGCTATTAAATAAACTCTTGACTCTAATGCAGGATGAATTGTGCAACAACAGATCTTCGCTATACTGATGTGTTTTTCCTTTAGATTGAATTTACTAAATAGACCAAGAGAGCGGAAAACTCTTTTTGAACGAATTCTATTTCGCTCTCTATGTTCCACACATCTCTTCGAGGTAGAGTTGATGCCGTGGAAGAATAGGTAAGAATAGAGCCGTAGAGCTTTCTCAACTTGTGCTTCAATTTGAAGGAAAGGAGAAAGTGTGTCAGGTGAAAGCTAATCTTCGAAATAGAATCCTTTCTATTTTATGATTCTTCCTTTGTTAAATTGCTAAATTGTTTGTTACATTAATTCCCGAGGGGGCTCTAATTCTGGTTTAATGGGGTGTATATATACGCATCGTATAAAAGGTAAAGAATGTTGGTAGACGTAGAATTAGAATGTCAAGGAGTAACGGATGCAGAAGTTTGGAAAACTTGTAAAACTTAAAACTAATAAATATTAAAACTTTTAAAAAATTAAAATCAAAACTTTTAAATCAATAAAAATAAAAATTTTAAATATGGTAAAAATAAAACTTTAAAAACAGTAAAAATTAAAACTTTAAAAACAGTAAAAATTAAAACTTTAAAAAAATAACAACGAAACCTTTAAAAACAATAAAATTAACACTTTTTTTAAATAAGAAATTCAATATTTAGATTCAAAGCGACTAGATTTGTCGTAAGTTATCATGTTTTTTTTTATTATTTATATTCTTGTGTCTTGACACTGCTTCTACTTTTTACAGGAGACCTTTTGAACTTTCTATAGCCACAATTTGTAATGCTATTGCTAAGCTAAAGAAGTAGAAATAATGAAATTATTTAAAACTCCTGACCTGAAGCCTTTATTATATAAATGCAAGTCCAATTAATTTTTATTAAAATTAAGATTAGAATCATTGTGCAATCTACTGTGATATACTGTAATTAGTTTTATGCATATGAATCTAACGAACCATAACTTCAACTAGAAGATTCTGTAATGAGAAATATCTGAAAAACGGATGCTCCAACGAGTTTTGTTTTTAACTGCATATAATATTATCGCATCATTATCAGCGATACGACATATTTAGAAAACATTTGAGCTTTACTCTGTCATCTCTTTAGCAACCTTTGGAAGTTCTCAGTTTTGGTTCAATGAAACGTAAAATTTGATCTTATTAAAATGACTGGGATTTTTAATAAATGGAACATTTTCTGGAACATTTATAATCATGCACAAAGGCAATGTTTGTTTGTTGTTTTAACGAATTCATATCTTGTTAAGAATATACATCATTAGTAAGAAGAATACCTGTAGCCTGCACTATCACGAAAATTAAGGGAAAAGGGTTTAGGTAGTTTTATTTTGTTCTTGTCGAAGATCATTAAATAAAAAATCAATTTAACTCTAAATTTTCCTACTGAACAAATTTAAAAATCACAAATTATGTATTTATGTTATACACAACTATACAAGATTCCGTTAAAAACTGACAAAGAGCCTTTAACTGGATTTTATTTGAATCAAAATGAGTACAAGGTTTGAT
This sequence comes from Isotoma viridis, assembly GCA_034696425.1. Lineage (NCBI taxonomy): Eukaryota > Metazoa > Arthropoda > Collembola > Entomobryomorpha > Isotomidae > Isotoma > Isotoma viridis. The sequence goes on from JAQGAA010003635.1 coordinate 7,668, forward strand.
GTAAATGTTATATGAGTAAATATTCGGTACATTATACTGTTCAAACATCCTATATAAAATCTTTGCGATAAACGATACTTTTAAATCTAACTAATATCGTCATTGATGGTAAAATTAGTATGAATTAATTTTAGATGTCAAAATGTACCAAGGTCATAAAGTTGGGGTATAAATTCCCATAGCTTTTGTTTTAAACTTCACAAAGCACAAAGGATTTCAAATCCGTTCGTATCATATTTACCTCAAATACACAAAAGCTTATGGAGGATCGTGTCTTATTCAAAGAAATAAAGTTGAACCTTTCTATCTATAACGAAGACATCAAAAGGAGATCAAAACAAAATTATCACACTTGGTGTGTACCAATTCCTCATTTTATTTTGGGACATAGTTTGTACTTTGGTATGAACACTTTGAACTATAAATGCTATTCCACCAGGATCAAGTTTCATAAATTCAAAACTGAACAAACAATTTTTGGTAACATTTCTCTGGATTGTTTTATCATACTTATTCATAAAATACTGCAAATTTGGAATTCACAGTTAAAGCAAAAGTTTTTCTTATATAAATCTATTTCCTTACGTGTCACCCTTCCATTTCCGTTGAATGCATTATTATTATAAGAAGAGATACTTTAGTAGTTGTCTTTGGTTAGTTTACTTCGTCTTTTCAAATTGGCATTGTTCCTCATTTCTCCAAGGACTCACATCACAAGAATGAACACATAGCCAAATAATCCAAGAAATCCCAGAGCACTCCCATTGCTTTCTCTCATCCTGTTCTGATTCCTTTTGTTCGAATTTCGACTTTCTCCGTCTTATTACGAGGTATATAAGCACTACCACTACCATTGCCAACGTCTTTAATAAATAATCCAAAACTTTTGAAGAACTATGTGCAATACAGCATCGCATTTTAGTATAAGAGGTGATGGTGGTGGTCACCCGATGAATTGTTTTAGAACAGAATCTACTTCTTGACTAATATTTAAATTAAAACATAACATTCAATTTCGCTAGAGATGTCATAACCTCCTTGTTTATTTAAGGAAAAACAAATACCAAGATGTAATATACTCCACTGTGTAATGTTCATTACTAAAGGAGTAGGGATTACTGAAAAAACAAAGGCGAAATAGATTCAACCGTAGATATTCAACTGTAAATAGTACTTTCTCCACTAAAATTTAATCTTGTTAGGAAATCGAGTAAGTGTGCAAGTTATTTCCCTACTGGGAGGGTTTTGTGTGGTAAAAACTTCCAACTTGAGAAATTTCTTACCAAGGAGTGGTTTCACTTTCACTCTTGAACTTTTCCTTTTTACAATAATTAGTGGGTAATAATAATGCTAATTTTTGGATGTGTGTTAGAGGTCTTGTGGTTTTTGAATGAGTCTACTGAATCAATTGAACTACATCCAAATTGTTATATCAAGTTTACTAACATCGTACTCATTTACTACGGTAATAAAATTTTAATAATTTAATTCAATCTAAACCTTAAACAAAGCATAAAAACATCATTAGCCTAGAAACCTAGTTCCTGCCAAAGCTTCTATATCCAAAATACTTAAAACGATATCCCTTCATCATATCAAAGGGAGTTTTGTAAAATTACACATAATTGCTTACAACCATGGTTAAATCTCTGAATAATCCCCCAGTGTAAAAAACGTATCCTTTGCTTCAAAAGTTAAATTGCGTTCAAATTTTCAAAGACCACCTAGAAAATTAAGTAATTTCCTTTTTATCCTTACGCTATTATTATTACCCAGGTCTAACTTTGACCTCCAACACGTACACAAAACTATCTGTACGAAAACGAAACTATTTTCTGGTTTTATTTTGAGATTGTAAAAGAGAAGTTGACGGTTTAGGATGAATAGGATTTGTTCTAGTGTTCTATTAAGATTTCTAAAATAGTTTAGATCTCTAGATGTGTGGATGAGGAATGAATTGATAATGGAATTCACTCCACCCAACGCAATCTGTCCTATGGAACTTTTCTTATACTTTCTTTTGAAACATAAAGAACCTCTTATACTTTACACTGTACACACACACACTAAGAATTCCCAGGGTCAACCTCATGACATATCTTAATATCAGTGTGTGTGTAAATGTATATCTGAGTTCTATCTAAATTGTTCCATTCTTTATTATTGTCCCTGAGATATTTTACTAACCCACATCTTTTCCACGACAGCTATTAATGTCCTCTACGCACTTAAAGGGTAATATATAATATATATTTCTGAGTGAAAGGCATATGTGTGTTTGGGGGTGTGTCTACCTTTAAAATATCGTACCTTAAACGTATATACATTCATTTTGCATAAAACTTTCCACTTTATCCTTGGAAAGAATAATTGAATTGAAGAAAGATTGAATCTTTTTAGAATAGAAGACTCGTAGTAGCTTTTATTACACCTTAGCCACAGAGATTTCATCTTTTGCATTGCAAGTAGGTGACTAGTTCAAGAAGTTTGCTGGAGGGTAGTTTTAGCTTTAGCGTTATGTATTTTGAAATGAAGAATTTTCCTAACTTGAGTATAGTTTGCCCTTGCGGCCCTTAGTTTAGATTATGGGAAGTTCTAGCTGTCTTCAAACATTTTATAGAAAGGCAACATGGGAACAAAGACAAAAGACAGAGAAGGAGAAAGCATTTTGTATTCAATACGGGTTTTCTCTCTGAGGTCCTTTTAACTGTGGACACACGTTGTGATATGAAGAAATTAAGGTAGGGAAAGATCTATGGGGTACGTTTTGTTGAAGTGAGTTGGTAAACTTTTTAGGCTGATAGTGAAGGGATATGAAATTGATAAAAGATCATTTTGAAAGTTGAAGAATCACTTTTTTAGTTGCGAATTGTGAAAATTGACAATTTGGAGTGATGTTGGATCGCTTGATGCAGTTGCAATA
>JAQGAA010003636.1:0-10588 GCA_034696425.1 Isotoma viridis
TAAAAGTTATTAAACCAGGAGAAAGTTTTTTTTTTTCAAACTATTTTTTTGTGTTATCTTCAGGGAAAGGAGGATATCCTTGAGGGAGCAATAGCAATACAACCTCTTGTTAGCCATATAAGAGGATATGATGATTACTTCACAAGTTTAACTCCAGAACATTCCTCGATTAATCCTTGGTTTGATGAGTTTTGGGAGAGATATTTTGGGTAGGTGAAAGCACACACGACTGTGAGTTTCCATTAATTCCATTATTACGACTTTAATTGTTGTCTGGATGAATTTATTTGATCACTTCAACTACAGATGCCGACTGAACTCAACAAATATTACAAAATCAAATGAAAATAGTCCTCAGTGTGAATCTCATCTCCGAATTTCTCCGAAAAACGGATATCTACAACAGTCTTTCATACACTTTGTTCGAGACTCTGCATACGCCTTTGCTTATGCATTGCACAACATGCATCTCAAACTTTGCAACGGAGAACCTGGAGTTTGTGATGCTATGTCACATATTGATGGACCTGAACTGTCTGAGTATTTGAAGAATGTTACCTTTAAAGGTTAGCCTAAAAATTTGTAATATTCTTTACAGGATCTGCATTATTGCTATCATGAAAATATATAGCATCTTCAAATAAGAAGTCGTTGTAATAGAATGAAATCGAATTTTCTTTTTCAAACTTCAAATGACCTTCTTCCTTGGGAGTTTGGAATTTCCGGAGCTTAAGTATTGTAGATTTTATCTAGAATCCCCAAAGACATTTCAAATGCAAAAGGCTTTTTACTGCATGTGGATACACACTGCATCCATGATGTTTGTTTTATCTTTTCTTTTTCCTCTTCGTATAATATTGAGGTCAGGAAATGCTTCAATTTATACCATGCTATGCATTAAGAAATGTATCGGATGATACGAGACACAACCACGCGACATATGGTACATGATATCAAAGAAAAAATCCATTACATAAAAGCATTGCCAAGAACCCATTTAAAAAATAAACTTGAACCACGCCACATTGATATACGCTTACACTCATATACATCAAATCCCATTTTTCAGATGAAGATGACAATCCATTCAGATTTGTGAATGTGGGGGACGGGCCCACGCGCTACACAATTGTTAACTTTCAGCGACATCCTACCAACCAAAGCTACCATTGGCAGAAAGTTGGTGATTATTCCAGTAAGTCTATAGCATTGTTTTACTTAATCAACTGTCCAAACTGCAATTAAACTTTCTCTTACATAATACCTCTATTGTGATATTGTGAATCATGAACTGTTTTCTCCTCATTATTAAATAGTTTCATTCATAAGTAAAACCTTTACTTCTGGCAAACTCTAAAGCAGAGCAACAAACGAGATTAATACGTTGCAAGGTCGGGTCCATTAGGACTTCTGACTGCTGCACATTTGTTCCATTATAATTTGAAATCCAATGAGAACGAGAGAAAAGTTCTAGATAATAAACCCGCATAGAAGTAGAAAATATTTCAAGGAGATGCCTTAGAAATTCTAAGCAGATGTTCCCAGTCTAGACCTCACTCTAGGAATTATTCTTTCATTTTTTTATTTGATGAAAGAGGTAATTAGGGACAGTTGCTTGATGCAAATTAGTGGTTTGTTTAATGATCTTGTATAATATGCATTCTTGTATTCTTGACCTAATGGCCATTTCTGAAAAGTATCTCATTCAGCGGTTTTAGGCTTTTTAGATAACCTGAAAAGTATAACAATTATGTACATATATCTTTCAATCATTTCGCATAAAAACATTGGTAAATCTTTTGTAACAGAACGTCTCTTTGTTACAAACGCCTTTTAAAGTATTAAGTACCTAATCACCAATGTTATTTAGTAAAAGCATGGAAGCAACGACAAATATTGTGAAACTTTATAAGGTTTTTGTTTAATTATATGGTACTTTTATATCTAAAGAATTTTTCTACGTTAGTGCCAACTTTCTTCAAATCTATACAAAACTAAAACCTTTTATATCTAATTATAGCGTTTTGTCCTTCGTAGACTCATACACTACGACTACGAAACCCTAGTACTTTTTATTATGACCTTATAATGTAAAAGTTTGAAACTTCCTTCATATACTTCTCCAAAAAGTAAAAATAACCTTGTGACCAATACATTTTTTTGGCTTTTCATTTTCCATTTCAAGCTAGTAAAAATAAAAAATTAGATTATTATTCAACACCATTATAAGTGTTTTCATGACGAAGCCCTCAACTTGTAATGGTAACCATGTGGGTGGGAGTTTTTGTTAGAAGACTATGAATAGTAACGGGTATTTTGTTGAGGAAAATTTCCATAAATAATACTATATAATATTCCATGTGCCAACAAAATGGACTGGAACACATTTGTGATCTCTGTCTGTCTAGAAAACTATAATATAATATAGTCTCTTGAGTAGAAATGTAGCTTTGTCTTGTTACTTACTACTACTCTACGTTTGCGTAGATAACAAAAGATTCCGTTTTACAAAGTAATGGTGCATGGTTGATGGAGTGGTAAAAAAACAAATTGAAGACATTAGAGATACAAGCAAATCCGTAGGAAATCTCTACCTTCATTTAAAGGAAACATTTAATTCTCTAGAGAACATGTATTATTCCACCTCTTTCTCTAAATTACATCATTTTGTTACTAAAATCTTATTTTCTTTCACCAACTTAAAGCTTGATTCTCTATCCTTGCTTATAACTTCAAAAGCCACATGCTACTCTACGGAGTTATACATGATGATTCTTTTTTGCTTTGTTGTCTTATGATATTTATTTTGGTAGAAAGATAGAAAGGAAGGAGCTGGTAGACAACTGACTTGCCGGTACTACCGGTTTTTTCTAAGTTCAGTTGCTTGAGGAACTCAGATGTGATTAACATTGCCTAAAACGCACTCACATATTCATATAATTTTAATGTTCTATTACATATTGTAAAGTTTGTATAAAATGTTTAAAGTTCTTTAGGAATTTTTTATAGAGTTTCGTCAATCTCAACAGCTTTCTCCATACTTTCTAAAACATTCCTTAGAATTTAATAATAACCACAGGATTTCTCTTTTTAGTCGTGGATCAAATTTCCTTCTCCATGCTAGTTTTAATTAATGGTACCAACCATGACATTTCAAAGAATTCCTTTGAACTTTCCTACGCATATGTTGAAAGAGCTGATCCATTCAAGAGTATTAGGCCAGACCTTGCTCCTCATTTGAAGAATTCACACAAACTTCAATAATAAATTATTATTTCATTAAGCTTCCCGAGTGGAATATTTATTACTAGTATAAATATAATCAGATCTATAGACTGGCTTACGAAATATTTGTTAATTTATAATTAAATGAAACTGCTAAGGATGATGAGAATCGAGAACAAAAGCATTTCATTAACTTCTGACTATATCCACTTGATATTAGGTCACCTTCCTTTCTGTCACTGCCTTATCTTGCTACCTTCAAGAAATTTACAATTTTCAGTCTATGACTAGGTCGTCTTATTATGTCAAACTGATTATGAATCATCGAACATATGGATTAGTAATTTTGCTTTATTTGCTAGTTCTTTTATCTGATGACAAGAAATATTAATTCACTTACATAAGCAGCTTTGATAAGAATGCGCAATTAATTGAAGCTAGTTAAATTGAAACATCCTCCCTCATTAGTTTTATGCGTGATTAGGTAGTTGCAACAGTGAAGTAAATTTCAAAGCATAATTGACTTAAGTAATAATACTGGTTATCTGAAAAGGATCTGTGTCCAACTGCAATGCAGAGATAAAGAAAGCTTGTTACTTTCTCCTTTTGACAGGACCCGTCAGATTAATGAACTATTCCTCCACTATTATCAGATTTCATTCTAAGTACGTTGGAACTGAAACTGTCAGAAATTGTAGCACACGTTTTCTAAGTCAGAAATAATTAGCCTGACAAAATGTTCTCTTAATTCGTACAAATGTACGTAATTGGCAGCGGTTAGTTAGATTGGCTTTAAACTAATTTATCTGTCAGCTGTTTCTGGCAAGGGTAAATGGTAAACTCAAAGTTGGCATTGTCTAAAAAATAATAAATTTAATTGTACTAAATTATTATTTCATTAAGCTTCCCGAGTGGAATATTTATTACTAGTATAAATATAATCAGATCTATAGACTGGCTTACGAAATATTTGTTAATTTATAATTAAATGAAACTGCTAAGGATGATGAGAATCGAGAACAAAAGCATTTCATTAACTTCTGACTATATCCACTTGATATTAGGTCACCTTCCTTTCTGTCACTGCCTTATCTTGCTACCTTCAAGAAATTTACAATTTTCAGTCTATGACTAGGTCGTCTTATTATGTCAAACTGATTATGAATCATCGAACATATGGATTAGTAATTTTGCTTTATTTGCTAGTTCTTTTATCTGATGACAAGAAATATTAATTCACTTACATAAGCAGCTTTGATAAGAATGCGCAATTAATTGAAGCTAGTTAAATTGAAACATCCTCCCTCATTAGTTTTATGCGTGATTAGGTAGTTGCAACAGTGAAGTAAATTTCAAAGCATAATTGACTTAAGTAATAATACTGGTTATCTGAAAAGGATCTGTGTCCAACTGCAATGCAGAGATAAAGAAAGCTTGTTACTTTCTCCTTTTGACAGGACCCGTCAGATTAATGAACTATTCCTCCACTATTATCAGATTTCATTCTAAGTACGTTGGAACTGAAACTGTCAGAAATTGTAGCACACGTTTTCTAAGTCAGAAATAATTAGCCTGACAAAATGTTCTCTTAATTCGTACAAATGTACGTAATTGGCAGCGGTTAGTTAGATTGGCTTTAAACTAATTTATCTGTCAGCTGTTTCTGGCAAGGGTAAATGGTAAACTCAAAGTTGGCATTGTCTAAAAAATAATAAATTTAATTGTACTTCATTCAGATTCTACAGTAGAATCCTTTTTAAATACAACAAATCGTGAATCGAATGTCTTTCGTTAAAAACAGTGGCATTTTAAACTAGGTATACGTAATGTTTTTTGGCTTATAAGCCTTCCGGAGTAACACACCCACCTTAATGCTTCATCAGGTGAAATATTAGAGAGTATGAATGAATAATTAAACCCTTAACATAACTCCATGTTTTGAAACCAAAACAAATGAATATGTATGCATAGCTCTCTTTGGTACACATGCATTTTAAGTGGTTACAAACACTTTTTTAAACTTTCGAAAAAATAATTGAAAACAGTTGTTTTTGGATAATAATGAATTTGTTGTCAAAAGGTTTACAATTGGGAAATACCGTCACTGATTTCCGTCCATAGACTCTAAAGCATGCATAAGAAGAAGTAATTAAAAAACAGAAGAGAGCTGAAATAACAATATTATTATTTTTGTTAGAAGCAATATTACGTGCAATCAAATTACTCCAGCCTTTGGATAAATTAAGTCCTGATGGAGTCGTAATTTGAACAGGACAAAAGATGTTATACGTTTTATACTAGAAACGAAATGAATTATTTTCCACTATGCGTAGAAACAAAAAAATAATGTATCAAAAAATCTAGAAGATCTCAAATTACAAGAGTGAGAGAGAAAAGCCTTTAATTTCATTACACTCGGTAGTCTAGCCTCACGTTCATGAGCTATTTAATTTCAAGCAAAGTACAACAAACACGATTTAGGATGTTTATCCATTCAAAGAATTTTAAGCTGTTTTTTACCGTTTGTTAAATGAAAATAAATTCCCATGCAATAGTAAGCCATTCTTTTATTCGGCGATTCGAGAAACTAACGGCTTAAAAACATGAAATACGGTATTTTGCGTCTAATAACTGCTATAGCTATAGGCTACAATTTTATATACACATTGAAGGCTTTAGTTTCGAATCTGTTTAATTATAAAGGATAATATTCATTTAGGTCGAACAAATCCCATGTAAGAGAAAGTACAAAGTACAACCCCTAAATAATAATACCCTTGAAGATTTTGCAGCAAAAGTAACAAAAGGAAATAATCCAATACCATACTGTCCTTTTTAGTGGGTTCAGAGGGAAAGCTAGAGCTTGAGATTGAAAACACAATTCGATACAGAGTAAGCAGTGGGCGAAGTGAATACCCAGCGTCAACTTGTGCGAGCCCTTGTTCACCACACCAAGTGAAAGTCCGTGAAGTACGTAATATAAAGTACCTGCCAACTTATATTTGGCTAGTTGGTTATTAATCATATTTTTACCATTTTATGTATGATGTATGACGTCTTATGTCTATTGATCACTGAAGATGAGAACATAAAATGTATTTTTCTATAGAGAGACGACACTTGCTGTTGGCAGTGTAGGGATTGTGGAAGATTCCAAATCAAACATGATGACTTTCACTGTGACGACTGTCCCCAAGGAACATCTCCTGACAGATTTCACTCCGTTTGTCTTCCCATCCCAGAGAAATATATTGACTACAGAAATCCTTTAGCAATAGCGGCTATGGGATTCTCAGGATTTGGTAAGTGTCAAATTGAATTCTTACTCTCCTTTTCTCTTCTCTACCATTTTATGGTTTCTGAAGAGCACATAGTAAATCAGACAAAGACTATTGAAGTATCAATGCAGCTAACTGAAGTACAGAGTGTGAATAGCTGGCAGCAGACGTACTTTCTTCGACTTTCTCTTTCTCTTGAGCATGATAAGAAACCACAAAAATGCAGCCAAGGTTCTGAAGCTAATATTGCATGATGTATTATATATTAGTTGTTGCTGAACCCAAATGTCTAGAGCAGATGTTACATCTGTATTGGATACTTATATGAAGCTTTATCCCAGTTTCCTTGAAAAAATACATAGACGACATTACAAAAATTTTATTATTTAACGTATCAAAAATCAACTAGTATTTTAATATTTCAGGAATTTTAATAACAGTCTTTGTCGGGATGGTATTCTGGAGTTATAACGATACCCCAATCATTAAAGCAGCAGGAAGAGAGTTGAGTTATGTGCTGTTACTTGGAATTTTGCTTTCTTTTTGTGTAACATTTTTCATCGTAGCAGAACCCAACCAATTCACCTGTGGAGTAGTGAGATTCTTCTTGGGATTTTGCCCTACTCTTTGTTACGCTGCAATAGTCACAAAAACAAATAGAATTGCGAGAATTTTTCATCAAAAATCAGGACCAAGTGTTCCTAAAACTAAGTATATTAGTCCAACTTCGCAAATGATTATAGTTGGAATTCTAACATCTGTGGAAGTCTTTATAAACATTATATGGATGATATGGAATCCCCCTGCATCTGCTTTTACTTACCCAGATCGTTCTACAAAACTCAAGATTTGTAAAGTAAGTTTAAGCTAAAGATGAGCTTAAGAATTTGGAATGACCTGATTTATGATCTTGTAATTAATGTTTCATGTGGAAGTTAACTGACAGGGTGAATGTGAGAAATTAAAATTTTCTAATTAACTTTGCTTGATTACATATTCTTTAGGGATTAGACAACGTGGATTACATGATCGGATTTGTTTATCCATTGATACTAATTGGGTTCTGTACGATATATGCCATACAAACAAGAAAATGCCCAGGAGGGTTCAATGAAACTAAGTACATTGCGTTTACTAATTACACCATTATCATTATTTGGCTGGCATTCGTTCCACTTTACCTTACGAGCACAAGTAACGGAATCAGGGTTGTAACTTTAGCCATCTCACTTTCTTTGAGGTAAGTTAAAGGTTCATTATTTATCATTATGTACTTGATATCTTTATTTACGAAGGCGTTTCTCTAAGGGGCAGTTAGTGTTCGTACCTAGCTTTGCTCTGGCATTCTGAGCTTGACATCGTTAAATTAGCTATTATATTCAAGAGTCTATTGACAACATTTTTTCATTTGCAGCGGCTTAGTGGAAATGGGATGCTTATTTTTTCCAAAAATTTACATTGTGTTGCTAAAGCCGGAGAAAAACACCAAAGAGGTGGTGATGGCACCGAATCGAAGCTCCTTCATAACTTTGAGTAACTCAGCCTCTCAGGGGATCACACCTCAAGCTCAGACAAATGGAAAATATACTCATAGTCAACATCTTCGCCCAGAAGAAATTCTAATAAGTAATGGCTCATTTTCTGATCCAACTTGTTGAATTTATGAATTATGATCTCTTAACTTACACACGCCTAGAATATAAGATGAATGTGTGTTTCATACGCTTTACGTTTAGTTATTAAGGTGATAGTGGTGACCTTTACTTAAGTGATGACTAGGAGAACAGAGTATGTGAAACTATTGTACCTGTTCGAATAAATATATTTGTTGAAATTCACGACTCAATTAGTAATTATGTAGATTAGATAGGTAGAATGTAGCAGAACAGTCTTGGAATTTCAATGTGTTTACTGAGGCAGGAGTTGTTAAATCATATAATGTACTTTAGCCGGAAATTCGAGCAAAGACAATTTCTCATCTGTTGATTTAGCTTGATATCATAATCCTGCAAAATTATACCAAAATAAGACTATATGACCGTTTTTGAAAAGCATATCTAAAATATACCACGGGCTGTCTAAAAAGATTAATGTGGCTTTTTTCAAAAATTAGAAAATAGACGTAGAAGATTACGTGTTCTTTGTGAATTACCAAAATGTAAAGTACTATACTACATATTACTATATACTTGGGTCCATATTCCATTTACCGAGTGCGATGTTTGTAATTAAATAACGGGTTTTACATGATATATCTCTACAAGCGTCTAAAAATTAATTACTAGAATAATAATAATAAGTTATTGTTACAAAAACCACTTTTGAATGTAGTATAAGATTTTATTTTTGTAAGAGTGTTTAAAAGAATGACAATGTACAGCTATTGAATAGCTCGCTTGAAGGTAAAATATTTTAAGTCACACTTACAAGACGAAGAGTACAAAGTGTATGTGACTGTACCAGAAAAAACAAATACGAAGTTGCATCAACTTTGGCAGTTTAATCCAAAAAAGTGTAACTTATTCCAAATTATTCTTAAGTATTATCATAGTTCTATATAAATTATTACAAATTACTTCAATCTTAAAATCTTAATCCTTATAAATGCGTTACGTTGTATCAATATCACGGGTTGTTCAAATACCACTATTTAAACTCGAATTGTTCTTTGTATTAGACATTTAAACATAATTAGAAGTGAAAATAAAAATAAATGTTCCCTACGTATGAAAGTAATCTCATAAAAAGCAACCTTGTCTATTATTCGTTCTCCTTATTTTCGACTTCCCCTTCTGTAGCACGAGTTTCATGTAGTTTCTCCACAAACAAACGTTTTCTAAGATCCCGACACATTTTACCTGTAGATGCAACAACAGGTGCTTGCAATTCATTATCTGAAAAATTAAAAATTATGAAATCAGAAAATTATAATATTACAATATTTTACAATTACAATATTTTACACATTAAAAAATCATACCATAAACTTTCTTCTCGGGGGTCTCATCAATGAAAGGAATCAAACCAGATTCATCTGCTCCTTCATACCCTTTTCCAGTTTCAGCAATTTCACTACAATTGTTAGATTTCACTTCGCCAAGAGCAAGTGGGGTTCGCTTATATTCAAAAGTTGGAGACCTTGGATCTATGAATGCACTTGGTGTAATTGGTTCATTGCTGTCTGTAGTTGTAATGGTCAAACCCCCTGTAACCCCTGTTCCACTTGCCATTTTATTTGCATCAAGGGCTTGTAGTCGTTGCATCCTCTCTTTCCTCGTTCTTTCTCTTTCAGCCACAACCTGTATGTATGAATACAACATCACACAAGCATCACATTTTAATAAGATAACATTTCACATTCATTTGATAAGGTGTTAGAAGTTAAAAAGAAAATTCAAAATCTAATTTTTTTTACCTCAACCGGAGTTCGAGAGACCCCAACCGTTGGTGACCTAGGGTCAATAAGAGCAGTGAGATTTTTTGATTTTCCAGCAGGGTCAGGTACAGGTGTTCTTGCCATCGATGTTGTTGTATCTTCTTTGCTTACTTCCTCATACTCGCTGACATTGACCACAGGGAGATGAGAGTACAAGTTGCCCATTTTGTATTTAAAATTGTGTTTAGTTTAGTTATATACAAATTAATTCGTAGCTCAGTTCACTTTGTATTTTAGCGAATCTTCAGAAACTTCAGATATAATTTTGAATTGTGTAGTTGTAGCGTTTTTCGGAAATTATCTTGGTCTTGTTGATGGAATCAAAAACTCGATTCACGATTTAATGAACTATAATAATCTTTTTAATGCTTTTAACGTTTTAACTGAATAATTATTACATGTACAAATACTAGTTGATACGATACCAAACCACGTTGTTGCACGTGACTCGCAGACTCGTGACTTGCAGATAGAAGGAGGGCGGGAAACTTCGACTATACAAATACAAAATAATATAACAAAAAACTAAATGGAAATGTGAAATAAGTAAACCGTCAACTTGCTCTTTGTATGAAGAAGTTGGTTCTAAAAAAGTAAAGGATGTTGAGTCAATTGGAGGGCAAACATTTTGACTTTGTCCGTTGCTAGA
>JAQGAA010003637.1:0-10583 GCA_034696425.1 Isotoma viridis
AAACCAAAAAGCATACTGGGTTGAATTCCATTTCAATTGTTTTTGATGAACCTAATGATGGTCTATAGAAAAAAATTCCATTTATAGCCCTTGACATGCGGATACCGTGTGCGATGAGTGATGCCAAAATAAACCCATTTAATTCCATCTATAAGCAATAAACAATAGGGTATAGCCCTTGACTCCTCTTCAATAATTAAATTGCTATGAATATCTTACGGAATAATATTACGACTCAGATATTAGTACTACATTTTATGCAACCTAATTGTCAAAGTCCTTAAATTATTGAAATCTTTTATACTTTTGCCCCAGAAATGGCTTGAAATATGGTCAGAACAATTGAATCCTATTTTAATGTTGGATTCATATATTGTCATGATAGAACAGTTTTTGGGAGTCTTAATCACGGCTACCTTCGCATTCTTAGATTGTGCATATATTAAGACCCGAAACCAGAATATCTGCTTCAATACATAGTCCTCAACCGTTATTGCATTTAGCATTGAGGTTAAATGAGGTCTGCAAATTCCATTTTTCTTTACAAGTTTTATGCACATGGTAGAATCAACTAAAGTTGCTTCATACGACGAGTCACGTTTCAAATCACCCTTATTGCTTATTACAGAACTCGAGCATGTTATGTTTTAATTTTGCTTCTGACTCAAGAAAACTCTTAAAATTGATATCTTTAAATAGCATTTTAAGAGAGGGTATTTATTACTAGTGTCCCAGAAACATAACTTTTGCAAATGTGTTTGTGAAATTTATTGAAAATGTCCATTGTACTTCCACTTGAATGTAATTATAGTGGACTCCTTTTGGAGTTTAAAATTATTGATACAAAAGTAATAATAAAGAACTCAAAGAGAGGCTAACTCAAGTGCTATAAACAATGACCTAAATTAGAATACAAACCGAAATAGGATTAGAAACAGAAACAACTGAAATGACTACTGTTGTTTCAGTAAATAATACAGTTTTATATTTGCAGAGCTTTTATTTATTAGGACTTTCACAATTCCTGCGTAGTCTTGTCTCAACTCTTTCCAAGTAAAGTGATTCAAAGAAAGACATTTATTTTGCAATGGGTTGGTTTCTCCATTTATTTTGTAAAGTCAATATTTCACAATAGTGATAGGAAGGAGGTGGCTTATTTCTCTTATTTCTATATTTCTATATTTCTTATTTCTCTGTAACTGTTAGCTATCTTCCTAAGAATTAAGTCTAAATTCTTGTCTTGCTTTCTCTTACTATGATAATATGGGTCTGGAGATGTTCACTGAGAAACGAGACAAGAAAACCAGAGCTTAGAAAAGTAAGCACGTTGAGACACTTTGGGGAAGTCGGAATTTAGAAGTAGTAAGGAAGTGGTGGTTGTGCTTGTTGGCCAGATCTGGTAATGGAATCAAATGAAACAAACAACATGGAATCCAACCCAAGTCAACCAAGCAGGTTTAGTACATAAAATGAAAATGCTAGTTTCACCTCAAAACTCAAAAGGAAAAGGAAACAAACACAAATGTTGACTGTCTACCTACCGCTTCCAGCTAGTACAATACTGCATAGAAGAATAGAAACCATGAGTGAAATAAAATGTCAAGAAATTGCTACAAAGGTGAATGTTGTGTCGTTTCAGAGTGTGGAAATGTCTGTCGGTAGTTCTTTTAATGTTCTCTTTATCCTGCATTGCATTGCTATCCTTTCAGAATCAAGAGTAGTACACATCAACTACTTCAAAATAGGTGGTTGGTACTTGAAACAAAAATGTGTCGTAATGACAAGGGTTATATACAGGTCAAGGTTAACTTTAGATCAAAGATTCATTCTAACTCTTGTTTCTATTTCTTTGTTCTTATTTTGGCTGAGGTTTTAAAAAATTAAAATATAACCACTAACACATCAGGGACTTTATAATGTAATTGCAAATTCGGTACACATTGCAAACAACAAAGGGTATCCTGATACTTTCTCCCCAGAGGCTGGCTGCCTTATTTCCCTATTGATTTTGTATGAAACTTTCTCCAACATTTGTTACCAAGTGCTACGACACAAGTAGTCAGGTGCTTTTGCATAATTGAACAGCATTTGGTTTCATTTTTCCCAATTCCATATCATACAACTGTAACAACCTCGCATAACAATCGAAATCAATGGAAATTGTACCCAATATGCCAAGTTCTGAACTGTATAGAACTGCAAAGAGCATTTCTGAGTGTGCGAGCAATGACTCCCATTACAGTAATGCATCGAGCAATTCTGATCTTTGACGATTGTTACTTTTACTTATAAAAGATATACGCTTCAACTGGTAGATTTTCTATTACCCAAGTCAAAGTAGATAATCAACATTCAAGAGGTGCGATAATAATAATATCTAGTATGATGATGATGATATTATGCGTTGTGTGTAATTGAACAAAAAGTTTCCAAGTAGAAAGTAGTGGAACTAATGGTTTTACATACCTTGTCAATGGATCTGAGAAGAAATAACGACGATAGAAACCGGATGATTCCACTAATTAACGAAGTTATTGCACAGATTAGGAGAATTTCTATCAAATTATGATTATTAAATGATGACACTGATGTAGCACCAGCTTTTCCCACGCTTCCATCCTTTAGAAGGACGTTTTCAGCTGGGATTAATGCATTGAATGCAAACCAGATCCCCATCATCCCATAACCCGTAGCTATCACCTGGAAGCAGGAAATTTCAATTATAATTACATTCCATTATATTACAAGAGGAGTTTGGTTCCAATAATCTTGTTAGCATTACTAAATAACATGAACCATTTCGTATAAAACTAAGTTACGTCTAAAAACTCCAAATACTTTTCTTTTCCCATTTCCTTTTGCTAAATGGTCATATAAAGGAATCAAATTAGTTTTCACTCATTACAAGCCATCAGTTACAATTAAACGAGTCTGTTTATGCAGCTCATAATTTCCAATGGGTTAATAAAATCCAGACTTTCCCAAGGGAAGAAACTTTTGTGTCCCACACCAATTCTCATGCGTACCGATCTTGTAAACGTGTACGATATGCAATAATAATAAGAATAGGTCTTATATCGCGAGTTCATCTGCTTTTTACGTTCTTTTCCTATGAGACATTATACTGTTATACTCAAAGAAGAGTTTCTCTTTCTTTATTCAAATAAAAAAAAGAAAGCTATTTATTTAAACTATTTTCTTGGGACAATTGTGCTTCTAAAGTAATAGTAGAACTTCTTTAGTTTCAATGTTGGGTTGGAGTTATTCCGCTTTTATCTTTAAGATTTTAATTTATTCTATTTCAGTTGAATGGAACGGGATTAGTAGCTTAAAAACTGGAATTTTTCCGTCACTACTGATTACAGATGGAACTAAATTCTTATATTAAGAATATTATTATTTGAGTGTTTTTATACTTTGAATAAAGAAATGCAACAAAACTATTAACTATGAGTTAAAATACTCTTGAAGATAAAATTGCATACATAAAATTTATAAACTCATGTACAGCCATGCTTTAGGGTTTTCCTTTCTGTCCCGTTTCGGCCTTTGCATGCAGAATCTTTTACATTTATACATGACTCAAATCTAACTGATTTGTTTCATTCATGCAATGAAAATCCTTGAATTCCAAGTATTTATAAGATTTAGTTTTAGCTGATTTACCACAATCGAAATGAAATTAATGTTTGAAGTCGTGCCGTAGCTAAAATTTGTATTTTCTAGTTGAATGATGAAATGTTTTATGCGTAAATTAATTTGTGGATTTAAATGCTTGAATGGAAATAATTAATAGATAGGAGATTACCGACTTTTGTAATATAAGTGATCCTTTTTTATCTGCTTAGATTTTCAAGTAAAATTTGTTTAAATACTTACCATAGACACAGTCGCCACGGTTCGAACACCATTGGCGATAGGCACAGTCCCACAGCAACAGCAACATGGGTTACTTAAATGAAAAGGGTCCAGGAATGGTCCTCTGTCCATTGACATGACCATGGATTATTATTTGAATGGAGTGTGAACTCAGTCAGAAAGTCACGATAAGGTATCGCGTAAATTGTAATATATATTTGAGGTAAGTAGAGTTCAGCCGGTAGTGCTTTTTATCAATGAGTAGAGTAAGTAGAAAGCAAGTCAAATAATATCACCTTTTCTTTTTACGATAAGTTTTCTAGGTATATTCTCCTTAGACTTTATTGGCTTTTCCCAAAGACGGGAGACTCCACTCCGGCTTTCATCAAGAACCGGTTAGTATTAGGAAGAAGTTTCATAGGTATACTGGATGAAATTTAAAAAGGTAAAAGGATGATATTGATGTTGCAAAGAGCCCATACTGGGCTGATCATCTGTGATCTAATCTAACTTGCCTGCTGAAGCCTTTGATGTTAAATTGAATTTATTTGAATTTTGGTAGAAATTTAGAATTTATGCATACATACGTATATATTCACATATCTGTTAGAACCAGAATGTAAAAGAAGGAATACGTATGTAAAAATAATATTATCACCACTGTACAATTCAACTAAGAAGGGCAGACCACCGCACGTCTCGTTTTAGTCTCCGAAGACTCCGAACTCAGACTCAGACTGTCTCCGGCCGGATCCAAGGAAGGGAAAGGAACGACTGGGTAAGCCGTCCAGTTCGTTGAAGAGTTTTGGCTCTGGGCTGGGCTCATGTTGAAACTCAAAGTTAGGTAGAATCATGAAGGGTAGAATCTACAAGAAATGTGCACCCATCATACACTCATACCGATACCCACTTTCTCCTTCTGGATTCTCTATGCTACCAATTGCTACCCATTCCATTCCCATAAGTAGAGTCGGCCTTACTCGAAGAATGTCCGTATCCCGAGGTGTCGGCAGTAAGTAAAATACATAATAGGGCAAATAGTCCTAGTAGCAAATAGCCAAGAAGCAGATAGAGGCAAACGAAGGAGGTTTGTATTTCTAATGTTCTATAGGGGGAAGTTGTTTTACCTTATCTTTAGTGGGAACCAAGTATGTATTTTAGACAGGAGGATTTCCATGCAATGTGATAGGCATGAGAGAAATTTCAAGAGGATTCTGTTCTGTTACAATAAGTAAGTTCACTTTCTCCGTTTACTTTCTCTCTCTTTCAGATCAATTCATTTTACTTTACCTTTCTCCATCATCATCATCACCACGTTTTCCCTATTGGTTTGAATCTTTGAATTCGACATATTTCTCAACTTTAGTTCAACTTCCCAAGTTTTGTACAAGACTTTTAACAATTTATGAGATGTTTGATTATATCGATACTATCAGTTCCTTAACCTAAAGCGATCTATCCTTTTTGTCCATTTTTCAATATACCATAATCCTATCATCACATCATCATCATAAGTATAATTTCACAAAAGTCACCGGCTTTGCTCTGGTCTCCCACTTAAGCAACATCCTATTCGTCTGGTCGTTCAATGGAACAATAGAAGTTTATATTACTCATACTCCCACAATCCAACAACATACTTATGCAATTGTCTGCTATAAGTTGGATATGTCGTCGACTTGGCAGTAAAAGGTCGTGAGATGTAGGAGTATCTTAATGTATTATGATAGTATGGGAACAAAGTAGTCAGTTAGAAGTTGTATTTCTCGTAGTAAATGTTACTACTATAGGAGAAAGTTGTAGTTGTAACTATAGTAGTAGATCTATGGCATTGTTGCCTCCGTCCTGGTATTCGTCTCCGTCGGAATCCTTTCCGGAGAGAGAATTGTATGTTATCCAGAATTCAGAATCCAGACCTTAGAGGCAAACTGGTAGTAATGGTATAACGTACTCGTCGTTCTTCTTTCTTGCCCAAGTTTCTATGTATTATACACTTTCACCTACATTCAACATTCTACATTATCCAGCATCCAGAAGTAGATCAGCATCAGCAGGCACCACCATCACCACCACTGCCACCACTACCACCACCACAAGTGACCCTGAAAGTCCCTTTTGTCTCCCTGCGCAGATCTCTTACACACTCACACATTGTAGACCTAGACCTCTTCAAGTACTTAGGTGGGTGTACCTACGATATGAAATAGAAACGAGAGAAAAGGGGAACATCTTTCTAACTCCTTAAACAGAACTGTCCCTGCATTTGGCTTTCTCTCTACAGTAGTATTTCTTTACTACTCTGCTTTCCCTAGTCCTTTCCCTTAAGTACACGACAGGGAACAGTAACACTGGCAGAAATACTAAAGAATAGAAGAAACTATTTTTTTCGAGGTAGAAGCAAAGAAATAGAAAGGAAGTGAATTCAAAGTAACGAAAAGTAGGGATGTCTGAGGACAAGAGAAGTCACATTTGTAGTCCTTGGTTGTACACATTCAGTAGCATATTTATATACACATATAGTGCATAGGTTTCAGTCAGTGCAGTTCAACCGAGTGTAAAATAATGTGATGATCTTTTATCCTTCCTTTTCATAATCTGAAACCTGTGAAAGGTGCCAGTAGTAGTAGTAGGAACTCATTGTGTAGTGCCTTACTATATCTCAAAGTATATATAACCCGGTAGTCGTACTTCAGTAGTAGTTAGTACTTCGTGGTAACATAACGTTGGCAGTGGTGGTCGGATTAAGGGAAATTATTTGGCTGTGAATGGCGCATGAGAAAAAAAACCTGAAGCATAAACTAAGCAACTTTTACTCTACTGTGTAGTAGGAACACACTTCCTTATTTCTTTGAGTACCTAGTGCTTGAAAGAAACTTAGTTAGCTGCTTTACTTACTGTCTTTGTCAGTTGTCTACGGGACGGGTCTTATTAAAAAACTGAAACTACGAAGAAATAATTTTTTCAAGTTTTCACTCTCCTATCCTAGACTCTTTCCTGTGTGTATTACTGTACTCAAAAATGCTTTGATACATATTTCTTTCTCATAAGCTATTTAGAACAATCTTGTACTCTAACATCCTGAGTTTCTCGGTTGCATACAATTTACTATAAGGTAGTTTTCACCACGAGTCAGTAAGGGTATATAAACAACAGTTTCTCGTATTCGTGCCGATTCGGCCACAAGGAGAAAGTTTTCCTTCCTTTTCTTTAATACTAGACTCTAGTAAATCCCCCCATATCTTTTACCATTTATCCTCTACACTCCTTTTGTCTCAGAACTGCTACCAACCAACTATACTTTCTCTGCTCATTCATAAAGATACACTGAGTTACATCCTGGATGGGTGAACTTGAAACGGCGTCAGATTACCTCTACGACCTACCATTCATAGACAATAGGTGTGTGAACGTCTGAGTAGCTGCCAATGCCTATTACTACTTTCTTTTTATTTTTCTCTGAAAAGAAAGCTCCAATGTATAGGTATTGTGTGTGTTGAGTATTCTAAGGCAGGACATAATAATAAGAATGTAATAGTGAAATAGGGTTCACCTAATACTATTATTTTCATATAAAAAGGTTTATGCTTGGTCTGAGCTTGACATGGCACACACGGAAAAACAAACGCATTCAAAAAGGTAACTCATGCATAGCCCCGTCCCATCTAATCCACCTCGGGTATTCTAGTCACTACTAGTGTACCCCACAGTCTGGAAAGGGCTGATATCTCTCCAAGTCATTCGGAATGAGCTGGTCTCTAGATATTCATATCATTCATAGTACAAACACAGTACAATAGAACTTTCTTCCATTCAATTGTAATATCATGCAATGGGTTCGCTCTGGCTGTCTTTCTTCATTCCACCCTTATTTGTGGACGTGAGAACGTTAAACCTTTTCTACCGCCTGGACAGTGACATGACATGGCATATACTACTAACATTTAGGTCTGGTCTGGAAATTTAACAGGGTAAAGAAAATTATTGGTGGTTGCTTCTGATGTGGAAGTGAAAGCAAACGCTGTACTACACTTTCACAGTATATCATGTTATCCTATTACTTCTTGAACGAATGCTTTGTAAAATGTATTCTATTGTTATGTAGAAATTTTAAAATACATATGCTCAATGTTAAGTCATATTCTGGTAGCTGGTTTAAAAAAAAAGAAGATTTTTCTCATGCAAACTCATGTTCCCTAATGAGATCGTATGCATCTTGTTATAGTGTAGCCAGCTTAAAATTTCCAAGTTGTGTAGATAGCATTCAAATTATCGAAATTTATCCATACAGATTTTATATGCACTATCAACCAAGGGGAAGTCGTCTAAATCAATAAATTGATCCTGTCAGTTTGCTTGAAGCTGTTGAAGTTTTCTGAGGGTTTGACTTGACTTCCTTATTTCCACACAAACCTATCTACCTCACATATATGGTTTCCTTTACCAGGAAATAACCCTTGGGCTCTCAAGTTCACGAGAAGAAGTAGGATAAAATGATACAAACTATAAGATGATATATACGCACAACTTAAGTATCAAGCATATGGGATAACATAACACTCAACTAAGTCTAAACACACTCGAACTCAACAGTCACTGCACTAGCGGACTCGAAACTCCTGACTTGTCATCATCCGTTCTCATTTTTTTCTCTACTTTTTCCAAACTTCTTCCAACAACCTAAATCCGAAGTAAATTCTAACTTTCTAACATTCTAACTTCCACTCAGACCGTTCAAGGGAATAATACGATATTCTTTATTCCTCTTATTATACGATACTGAAGTATCGTGTAAAGCTGAAAACTTGAGTTACATACATGCAAGACAAACAATTTCGGAAGGATAGGATGTAGGCTTGATTTTTTTTTGGCTGGAGAAAGTTAGGCCAAATTTACTCGTAACGGGTTAACCAGGTGTAAAGACGGAGGCAACTTATTTTTTTTCTTAGTACTGAGCCCCCACCGTGGTCACTGAGACTGATTCTTGCTTCTTAGTCATCATGACTAAGAGTGCTGATCCGTCTTGTGATCAAGCTGAACTTGAGCCTGTCAACCCAATCCAGTTTGACAAATGTGTTCTTTTGTCCTCAATCAACTTCTCTGAATCCAATCCAATTCTCTAAGAATTCTGAAAAGTTAGGCTAGGCCAGCTCTAGAAAGAAATGTATAGACATTAAGAGACTTGAAGAACTATTATGCTCTTGCTGTTGTCAGCCTTCCAGGTAAATAAATTTGAAGCACATATTAAATAAGCTACAAGCTTAGCTGGATTACCTGTACAACTGTAATTCTATACCTAACACGATAGTTCATTCTTCGACGAAAATTGACATTGTTAGAATAGTCTGGGGATAATAAATAGTCGACAGGGTTGAGCTGATATTGAAAAATGTTATACACGAAAAGTGGGTATTTTATCAAGGCATTTTTTAAAATTCCCAATGTAAAGTTTAGAAATAGCTATGCTTGATTTGAATGTGTCATCTTGTCTTGCAAAATAGATTCATGGGGACAAAGTGTACAACGGCTCATGTAGCTTTGCTCTAGCATCAACATGAAAACAAGTTGAGTAGATTACTGTGTAGTCTCGTAGCTTAAGTAAACCATCTCGAATTCTAATATGGATGTTCAATGAAATTTAATATTCATAATCCCAAACCATCCTTCCAATCAGCTTGACAAAGAAAGCTTTCTCTTCGATTATAGTATAATTTTCAGCGAACCCACTGAATTTTACGTTTGAGCGTTCTTTTGTGTAAGTGCAAGTACATTTCAACTTTAATTTAGTTTCGTCATTCAACTATGAACATATTATACCTCACGTAAAATATTCTTCGTGGCTTATGGCACATGTCACGGTCACATTATATGATTTAGATAATATAAAGCAAGGCTCAACATCAACTGATGGAGTAAGACAGAAATACATTAAATTAAAAATAATATTCAGTTTGAATACATATAAGATGTAATAGCTTTCCTAGGAGAAAAACTCTACCTGTTTTTTCCCATTTTAAACCAAAAATGTCACTTTATTCCAGATTTATTCAAGGAGTGACTCTCGGCTCTCCGTAGTCCCTGTAATATCACGAATGGTGTAAGTTATGGTAAGTCATATGTAGAACCTCGCATGGACTGGGTATTTTTATTCTACTTTTTCAAATAATTTCCATTATTATTCCATTCAACATCTAATACGAGGAAGTGACCTCTTCGAGTTATATAAATGGGGGAAATGGATTACGTAAATGAGCCCGTTGAAGAATATGAAGAGGTGAAACGCAGACATTTTCATAGAATGTGGGATCATTATTTTTATTCTATGTCGTTCCATGGCATCCTTTTATGACTAGGACTGCCATCATCCCTGAGAACAAAAATACCTAATCGGACAGTTTTTTGCGTTGTAGGTAGAGGAAAACTTTCGCTTTCTGACAACCGCGACCAAATTCGTCGATTTTTGAGGTTGTTTACTACACTGCGCAAAAATTTATCAGAGATTCCCTTGTGACAACGTGACTAGCGTTGGTTAATTATAAGTAGTGAAACTCATGTTACAATGAAATTACATAGTTTTAGAATGCGTATTTTATATACACACTGATATGAGTGAAGCAAATATTTTATTATTTGCTACGAATTTCACATTTTCAGATTTCGACCACATATTTTGTTACAACTAGGGACTGAAGTACAAGGAATCTGCTGGTACTGGTTTAGAATGTCTT
>JAQGAA010003638.1:0-10583 GCA_034696425.1 Isotoma viridis
TATTGTTTTTAGAATGGTTATGTCGTACCTTGTTCATCATGGGTATTGCTCAACTGCAGAGGCTTTTGCCAAAACATGTGGGCAGGCTGTGGCGGAGGATTTAGTCTCAATGCAAAATAGACAAAGTAATTTGTACAGGGATTTTTTTGTAATGGGTTACGTTGGCATTTTTGCAGCCTATTATTAATATAATTGTGTTTTTATTAACAGAAATCCAACAGCTTGTTTTGGAAGGCTGTATAAAAGAGGCAGAAGAAGAGACCAAAAATTTGTATCCAAATCTTCTTGAAACAAACCCTGACTTATTATTTATGCTGAGATGTCGTCATTTTGTGGAGCTTGTTGGCCAGTCAATGATCCGCAGAGAGAAATCAATGGATGATGAAGGAGTGTCTCACGTTGCAAACGGATCTTCCACTAATTTTTGTAATGGAGACTCTCACAAAGAATCTCCTGATGAAGATGACGACGATGATAATAAAGCCTGTGAAGAGGACATGGAAATTACTTATTCCAATGGCTACCAGAATGGTTGCGGGGGAGGAGATGAAATGGGTGAGTAAATGTGTGTAGTTAAATGGGTATGTAGTTTAGGTTCTGTTATCTGATAAGTTGCAACTACAATTCCAAAGGGGACTTTAGGTTTGGATTCACGGGCATGAGATCCCTACCTTAGATCCCGCACCTTAGATTCTATAGGATAGTAGATCCTCACACCTTTGCCCCATTGTAATTTTTGATTTTCAACATTTGGGGATCTAATGTCCGGGTATCTAATTAAGTTGCAGGAAATAATGCCCGGACACCTGATGTTTGTATTTGCACGTAAACCAATGTTTGCAATTTTGCATAATTTACGCTATGGACATAAAAGTTAATGTGATATATAGGTAGATTGTAGATAGATTTTGAAGTTGTATTTTTCTCAACAGATATTGAAGTAGCAAATTCGTCTTCCTCAAATAAAAAGCCATCCAACAGCCTATCTAATTCATCTCTCCAATCGAATTCTGATTCATCCTCCGATATTTGCAACGGAGAAACTTCCAGTTGTAGCAGCAATAATGGAGTTTCCAACGACGAATTAATGACTAATGGTAAAACTTCAAATGGAACTGTGAAACTCAACTCCTCTAATAAGTCTGGTCTACATGCCACTGAGGGTACCAGTTCATCTCAGGCCAACACGTTAAATGCCGTAGAGCAGCTGCTTCAAGTTGGTCGGGAGTTACAAGCCTTGAGTGTAGCTATGCGTCGCATGTATGGATACAATGAAACAAATAAGAAGTTGATGGAAAATGCGTTTAGTCTTCTAGCATATGCCGATCCCTGGGATTCGCCGGTGGGGTGGCAGTTATCTCCCAGACAAAGAGAACCTGTCTGTGCTGCGCTTAATTCTGCTATTTTGCAATCGATACAACTGCCTAGAACTCCTCCGCTCCAAGTTGGAATCAACCACGCCCACTTATTATTGTCGCAGATGGCTCGCTCGGGACTTGGTGCTTGTGCCTTCGTTGATCTCGATATGCAGGCTGACATTAAATAATGTTCAGTTATCCTTTATAGGAACCATTAAATCTTTCAGACGATATATAGAAAAATTCTAGCGCTGTACGTGAATTTTGTAATTATTACCCGTGTACTTGTTCGTTTATATCTTTTAAAAAAAAGAATTGCTTAACAATATATTCACAGACACATGTATATTTAGGTAGGCTCCCTTGATAATAAGGGTAGAGTAATCGGAAGTTTATTTCAATTAGAGTGGAGATTGGAGATGATTATATTATTATTAATTATCGCGCATGCTATGCTGTGCGTTTGTCTGACGTGTTAAAATCAATTGGTTCACCATATACCGTGAAACCATACCTAATTTGTACAAATAATTGTGTTTGGTCGTAAAGATTGGAAGAAGATTTAAAATGGAAATATTAACTACTAAATGGTGTGGCTGGTCTTACCTCATGTATAGTGAGCCTAATATGAGCTAAACCTACTTATCGGTTTGAATAACTCATTCGAACGAGCTATGTGAAGCACCTTGTACTCACATTCAGTCAAAATTATAATATATATTCACAGACACATGTATATTTAGGTAGGCTCCCTTGATAATAAGGGTAGAGTAATCGGAAGTTTATTTCAATTAGAGTGGAGATTGGAGATGATTATATTATTATTAATTATCGCGCATGCTATGCTGTGCGTTTGTCTGACGTGTTAAAATCAATTGGTTCACCATATACCGTGAAACCATACCTAATTTGTACAAATAATTGTGTTTGGTCGTAAAGATTGGAAGAAGATTTAAAATGGAAATATTAACTACTAAATGGTGTGGCTGGTCTTACCTCATGTATAGTGAGCCTAATATGAGCTAAACCTACTTATCGGTTTGAATAACTCATTCGAACGAGCTATGTGAAGCACCTTGTACTCACATTCAGTCAAAATTATAATATACTTCTTTCCAGTGTTGTATTCGTGTCCTTAGATCGTTAATTTCTATTTTTAAACTATTTCAGTAGGATATGTGCTTCTATTCGCCGAATTTGTTACATAAAAACACATACTTTTATTTTGATTTTTGTACACAAGTTTTAGTTTTTTTTTGCGATTTTATACAAGGATTTAAAAATTACCAATTAAATGTGCTTTGGGCTAGCCAGTAGACCATTACACTTTGTTAAACTTGAAAACCTGGCTAAACCTTTGGCGTTTGACCTGACCCTTTCCAAAATGTACAAGATTTTGAATATTAGCTTCAAAACAGTCCCATAGGATTTAAAAACAACTTAGAAAAGCTTAGCAAGAGCTGGGATATTTTCTTTGCCATTCGACAATTAGCTGTAAAAAGTAATTTTGGTAAGGGTTGAGGGTTTATTGAAACGTCAGCAAAAAACCTAAATTCTGTTCAGTTAAAAAATTAATTGCAGAAATTAGTTGAATTCTTGAATTGTTTTGTTTTTGGAATTTTAATTTTGAAATAATTAAAAATCGAGTTAGGTAGAACGTGAATTGAACCTATATACAAATTTAAAAATAAAAGTACTGACCATTTCACTTGCACATTTGGCAAATAGTAACACAGGTTCTACTTAAAAACTTATTGTAAAGTTGAAGTTTTTAAAATCCTGTCCTAACGATTAATTTTCATCTGAATCAAATTTTGAATAACTCGTTCTCATTGTTAATTTATTGTATGCTTTTACTGATCCTATAGTCTATAGTAGTAAAACAAAACTGATAAAGACCTGAAAAATGTAAATATATCAGTACTTGAAACGATGTAGTGTAAATTGTCATTTGTAAATAATAAAAATTAGTGTATGATCTGAAACATCTACAAGATCAGTAAATGTGGTACGGAAATGGATTGCCATACGTCATACGTAAATATTTGTACGTGCAATAAAGTAAATCAATTGCATTGAGACTGCTGTCGCCTGTCGCTGAAGATGGATATACTAGGATTT
The DNA here is from genome assembly GCA_034696425.1 of Isotoma viridis. Classification (NCBI taxonomy): domain Eukaryota; kingdom Metazoa; phylum Arthropoda; class Collembola; order Entomobryomorpha; family Isotomidae; genus Isotoma; species Isotoma viridis. The sequence goes on from JAQGAA010003638.1 coordinate 3,480, forward strand.
GGAATCTCGTCACATTTCCAAAAAGTTCATTTGGTCATCAAAGGAGAAAAGTTCAGGGATTGAATGTGAATTGAAAAGCGAGTTTGCAAATGAAATCGCAGTTTTATGATTATGAATGAATTATAACAGAATACTACAAAAATAGTAAACAAGGATTTTATTTTCAAAGTGTACTACACTTTTACCGAGCGAAGCGGTCGAAAGTCTGGTACATTGGTGATTGATTAATATGATTAAGGATACATTAAGAACGCATTTAAAAATGTTCATGCTTTCAAGGAGAAAGCGTGTCGGTAGAAATGCAGTCGTAGTATTCATAAAATCGTGGTGTTAAACAGTTTGATTGAGTGTTGAACTATATTAATTATTAACAGTTGGAAGTATCGGAATCGGAAGTAGTGCCGGCCCGGCCGGGAGCGACCACTTCGAGACAAATGCTAGTATGAGATAAAGTGTCTAAATAAGTGATTACTGATTAGTAAAAAAGTAAAGTATTTGTGGAAAATTAATTGACGGTGTATAATGTGTAATAATGAAGGAAGATGATACTATACTATTTGGTTTCAGTTGGCCAAGCAGAGATAAACATATTGCAAATCCTTGAGATTAGGATGGTATTACATTACTGATTGATTGAAGTATATGTTTGGGTTGGAAAGGATGGGCTTATGCAAGTACTCATTTAAAAAATTACTGGATTAAATTGAGTTTTGGAATGTTTTTAAAAATAATTTTAACGTCAAGTTTTGCTGTTGAAATTAAACACGTCTAATAACTGAATGTAAATGTAATGAATACTACAATTCTCAGTATATATAAAGAATGCATCTGAAAGACTTTTTACTTTCTCTTTGCTTTCTCTCCTAGTGTTTTTTACACAAATTTTCTACTCTTAAACTCTTAACTCTGTATTTTGTGTTGAAATTCTGTGTGTACTTTTAGTTTTCTCCACTTGTAGGGAGTGTGTGATGTATCGAAGAAAGTATGAAACCCCGTTTCAAAATTCTAGTTGTAATTTGTAATTATCGAAGTTGGGCGGATACGGTCTACTACTCGGCTATCAGATATCCCTTACCAATGTTTGATGGTGTAATTACTGTAAATATAAAATAATTTATCTTGGGGATGTATTCAGGACGAAATGTTGTCGTGTATTGTCTTAAATCTTAACGTTATTTCCATCGAAGTCCTTTACTATGCTAGCGATATATATATCTATTTATTTCTATTTGTTCGCCAATTCTAACTCATGGTCGTTACATGAATAGTTTCAGTCCAGCCAACAGCCAAGAGAAAATATTTCTTGCGATTTGCGACGTATAAATAAAATTACATAAAATGCATAAATTAGGTAAGTGTATCTAGTATATATTAACATTTTAATTCAGCGCAAAACGAGAAAACGAGTTAATAACTTAGGATAAAACTATAAATTGTTGTTAAGAATTTGATTCTAAATTAATACATTGAAAGATATATTGATTTAGATTAAAATATAATTAAAAATTGATAGATTTACAGATCGCCTAGATATATCGTTAGACATGCTTTTACTCGGTACCTAATTGGATATTTTATTTGTACATGCACCCTCTAACAAGTGGGAACGATCTTAAGAAAACGCGAATAATAAATTAATATGCTGTGTGGTTCTTGTAACTTGATTTGATACGTTTTTACTTTATTTCACTATTCATAATTCATATGAACTTTTATTACATGATTTAATATTCATACGTTTTTCAATTTAATTTTCATAGAAGAGTAAAATTGATTGATACTTTGAAAGTTGAAACTATAAGCTAATTAAAGCAAAGCTGTAATACAAGTTGCATGAACCTTTGAAATCTAAAATTGCTAGAGTGCTTAATCTAGAGTAATTTTAGATTTTAAAAGTTCATGCAGCTTGCTGTAATACGTGCACTTGTGCATCTTAAAAATAATCCAAAATACTTGCTACTTTGTACTTTGCACGTTTGAACTTAAAATTAGAAAAAGAACATAATATCTATAATTATTGAATAGCGTGAAATTTCATAAAACTCGAACTCGACCCTCTCTCTATCCCCTTAAATGGCTCCCCATGGTCATCGTCTACTATGCCCAATTATTAACGCCATGATAAAAAAAGTAAATTCCCCCGGAATAGGTTTCGATTTCTCTGCTCAAAATGTTTTCCTTGAAAAACAAGGAAACTATACGACTTTTTTCGTCAGCAAATAAGCTGAAGTTTATGTTTCGTTTTAAGTTCAATAATCGGGTTACTAAATAGTAAGGTTTTGGGGCATTGGGAGTGATCCGATTTTAATTTTACCCTGAAATAATAGAATAACCATAATAAAAATGGAATATAAATCCATGTCTGAAATCAGATTTCATAAACGGCCAAGTGTACATCCTCACATCTTCAGTGGCCGAGTGAGTGGCCTCTGCTCATCATAAAAATATTTAAAGCATTATAGAATGTCTCATGAGATTTTGAGATGACAGATCGACAGATGAGACTATATGAGACTTTCCGTTTAAGTTTAAAGAGATAAGCCCTGCATTTCCAGCAGATTTAAACTTAAACCACCTTAGCTTAGCTTGAGATTTATAGGAGATTTTTATGCATGCATAATAATAATTATAATTATTGATAATTTTTTATGTTTGTGTGATTTGATTAAAGTGCATGAAAAAGATGAGCATGTGAATGTTGAAAAGGACAATGAGTGTGTGTGGATAGGAAACAACAGAGGTCAATAGGGTATCTATGAACAGGAAGGCGGCAACCGTAGTAGTAGTAGAGATCTGTCAATAAGTTTTTGTGCATGCAAAAAGGAATATAAGAAGCGAGATGTTGAGTGCCGTGCAAGTTGAATGAGTGTGCGAGTGTGGTTTTGCTGAGCAGCCTGGCAGTCGTAACTTGATTCGAGTGGCCGTTGGTTTGGGTATTTTTACTCGTCTATATACTCACTACAATTAATATCAAAATATCAACATCGATTATATCAAATTCTGAATTCTAGAGAATCGTGTCTTCTTTACAAACCCATTCATTTGTCTGTTATCTATATCTGAGAAATTCAAAATTTTATAATTTGTTCATTACACATTACAGTTATATATTTACAATTCTGAATTCACAATTACATACAATCCACAATCTACAATTACAATCGGGATCGGAAATACAAAACAAAAATACTAAAAGTTTCAAGTTTTTCTTCGTTTGTTTGATCAAGTTCAATTGTTCAATGTTTGAAAGTGCAAGTGTGAAGTGCGAAGTTGAGGTTAAGTAGGTTGAAGGTGTGAGGAGGTGTAAAGGAAGATAATTCCAAATTACAAATTAATATTGTCAATTGTTAGAAATTTGAAATTCAAAGTGATTTTTTTAATACATTCAACATTGCAATTGATTGCAAATTGCAAGTAACACATAATATGTAATAAATATGAATTGTGAATTGTGAGTGAATGAATTGTGAATTGCAAATTGGGAATTGAATTCAGAATTAGAACTATCAACAATTAGCTTCAAAAATTCATCTGTGTGCCCGTGCCGAATAAACACAGAATACCAAGCTTTGAGCTTAGCGTTTAAAAGGTGAGAAAGACTGAAAATAATTTCATATTTGATATTTGTATTTGTATTTGTAAATTGTAATTTCAAATTTTGAATTTGTGATTTGTATATGAATTGCAAATTAATAGTTATTAATTCAGAATAGAATGCAACATTGCATACAACTTAATAACTAGATATGTGATATGTTATGCTTCATCATTATCATTCATCATTACATACTTCATTAGTATGTAGTATGTTGTATGTAGCATGTAGCACATGATTCACAAATAAATATGTGAAATGTTTTAAGGAACAAGAAACTTGTGATTTGGAGTTCAATCGGAATTATGATATTCATTATGGTATGGTATGGAAAAACCGGAAATCTAAAGTAATCTCTTAGGATTGTAATTAGAACCTCCGGGATGTTAATATTTTGGTTACATTACGGATTCTGGGGCCATTGCCAAACTTGTTCTTAACTAACCCATACCCAAAAAACCGGATCATATCCCGGAGGGGGAGGGGGGTTAAAGTTAAATTAAAGGTTAAAATATAAAATACATTATTGAGGTTGAGGCTTCTATTTCTAGGAAATAAAAGTACTTCTAGTTTTTGTCTTAAAAGCCAGTTAAAAAGTGACAAATTCAAATTATAATTTCTAATAAATCCGAAACATGTACATAAATATTTCGGATTCAGACAGTGTAGTATAGACAGACTTCAGACTTAACTTAAAAAATAAGTATTGTTTATTAGTACTTTAGTATTGGGCTTTGAGTGTAAAGAAAGGAACGATATATATGCCTTATGAAATGAAGTAAGTTCAAAGTTTCGGTTCGGCCCTTTTAGAAATGACGAAACTTTCATCCTTGTCTGTAAAGTGGAGAAAGTTTCAGATAAATGAGTGGGTTCACCTTGCACAATGAGTACGCGTATGCATATTGTCGCGTATATAGAGTCATGTCAAGACTCTCACTCTCATCTCAAGACTGGATGAGCAGAAAAGCAGTAATCGTTTATGTCGCCTAATGAGGCTGAGCGAGCTCCCTTGTGACTATATTATGACTTTCTCTTTTTTTCGTTTCGTATTCAATTCAAGAGAATGTAGAATGAGTAATAAACCTCGTAATAATATTAGGGAACTTTAAATAAAAGACATAAGTTAAAAAATTTGAAGAGTACGGTATATATATTAGAGTATGAACGGAGTGTGTTATTTTTAATTTGACATGAATATGCATTGCATTTGGGCTCATTGTTTTATTGGAATTGACGTACCTGTCATTTCATAAAATGCAGAATTGCTTTGTTCAGTTTATAAAGTAAATCAAGCTGGGTTAAATATTTTGATTGAAGCTCTGGTTCGTGTACCCTCAAAAAACTGGCCTGCTCGCTGCTCCTGGTTGTATGAAACAGTGTAAGATCTACTTCTATGAGTGTAAGTAAGAACAGAAGAAAGTACCTTTTTACGAATACTAAAACCACTTTCCATTCAATCTACCTATTTACCGGCACGGGCTCATAGCATAAATAAAAGTTAGTAATGCCCTGTGTGTCCCTATTATCTTTCATACTTTCTTTACTGCTTTCCTAACCAAAACTAAAACATTCCGTTTATAATGCATAGCATAACTATATATAAGATATAAGGATATAAACCACAGACAAGTAGAGGTGAGATGAGGGTCTCTTTGTACCACCTTTTAGCAGTCCACTTGTACACTACATAATATTGCATTAATCCAAACTTTTCCATACATCTCTTCAACTCCTTTTCAACCTTTTCCCATCCCAATCCATGCATGTGTCTGTCTCTCTTTTTGTGCTCTCTCTCCCACAGTTTCGATCCGTTTTTCTTGACGTCACCCAAACCCTACTGGGCATGGCTGGGAAAGAAAGGAGAAAGAGGTGATGTGGTATGGTATCCCGTAGCAACGCCAACGCACCCGCTTCCGCCTTTTTCCTGCCGGCCAAGCCTATCGGAAGAAACACCGATACTGCTTACTAATACCACCACCATCCAGACTAGGGCAAGTAAAGTAGTGTAATAAAAGTATAAAACCCGAATTCAGGACCGAATCACCACCACTGTCGTTTTGCTTCTGTATCATGAGTATGAGCCTTATGTATGTATAGACTTTCTTGTATAAGGTGTATTATATAGAATTTGTTCCATCTTTTCCTTTACTTACCCCTCTTCAATACCCTTCCTTTCTCCAGAAGTCTGGCCTGGCTCAACTGTAGCTCCTATTCTGAAAGTGTGTATAATGATAACCTGTATACACCAGAAGTAATAGTAAGCAAACTCAAGACGACCAAGCCCGAATTCGGATAACTCATCATTCTATATATTATCTATTTTACCCTGCCCTAGTGTACTTTTCGCCGTGGTTGTAGAAAGAGAAAGACACATTTGAAGAAGTCCTAGTGAATAATCCTTATCGGTTCACAAGAAGTACTTATTACACGAGAGTAAACTTCTTTTAATCATTATCATAAAAATTCATCATTATCGGCCAATATCATCGTATTATTATTATTTTTATTCGGGTACTTTCTCCCATAAACATTTGTTCCAAAGGAGTCCCCAGCTCTCAAGCTACTCCCTGAAGCTGCTAATGGTACTTTAGCACGTAGGTTCGTATTTTATTTATATGTCGAACAGAGTTCCTATTATTCTGAAAAAAATATACAATAAGTCACAAAATAACGAATGTCTAATAGTAAGTCCTTTGATCTGTAGCCAGAATAAAACATACTTTTGGCAGTCATTCGAAGTTTTAAATGTGTTATGAAACGCATAATTACTCACTTGTCACTCGTCATAATACATGTAGACATATCTAAGTATATATAAAAAACGTTCAAATATTACTCTGTGGTTGGAATGTATGTTGCATGCTGTTCTGTTATCTATTTCTCTGTCAAAAAAGAGTAAAATTATTATACAGCTTAAGAGTTGATAATACCATGTACGATTGTTGATTAATTATGGGACAAATTGTATTTTTGAAATTCCAGAGTGGAACTGCTCCTTCTTGGGCACAACAAGGCGACAAGAAGACAAGAGATTACAAAAATTCTTTCCTCGCCTGTCTGACTACTCATTGGAATTTCAACTTTCAAATCTAAAGAGCACAGTATTTAACGGACTTGCATATTATACAACACCATAAAATTTATCTATACATTAAAAATAATTAAACTACACTACATAATAAAAAACAACTAAAAGTATATAATATCGGAAGACGAAAGGAAATGAAATAGTTCATCATCAAAATAATAATATCACAGCACCACACACTAACTTTGTGGTTTCCTTCAATACTCTATCAGCACAATTAAAAAAGATAAATTTTACATGTTGTGAGATATCATAAGTTACATCAGCAGCGTTCAGTCAACATTAAATGAAACAAGTATACACATACCTCTATATTATATTCAACAGCGACAACTAGGAGTTTAAAAAATTATTGTTTGGAATTACATTTTATAAAGTGAATACAAAAATATAAAATCTTACAAGCTTTCCGGGTTGTAAT
>JAQGAA010003639.1:0-10582 GCA_034696425.1 Isotoma viridis
CAAATAAGACTTGGTCATTTTCCTTATTTTTTGCTCATTCCCCTAATGGCTTTTGGCACACGGTTATTTCCACAATATTTTGCGTGATTATTATTATAGATAGTCAATAAGTTGTTCTTAATTGATTAAAGTTTTTTTTTGGAATGTTACAGAAACAGTGAAATAATCATAATCAGCTAATGTGATCTATGTGACTTTACTGTGCAATCTGCATTACGTAACCCGGATTACTAATAAAAACAAAAACAATTGCACACAGAGTTTTCCTCCGTTTCTGATTGTCTCGGGCAATTGAATTTTTTCAAAATGACTCGTTTCAGAGACAGGTAAGAAAATCTTTATTTTTCATTTATCAGAATAATTTATTAATTACATGCTTATCCACTGTGGTTTGGCTAGGTTAATTCTGTATGAATGGGACTATAACGACTAACAGATTTACAAATCAGAAATTCAAAGATTAAATACTCAAAATTCAAATGCCTTTAAATGAAAAAGAATAATACCCACGGGGAGTGCTTGAGTCGTGTAAAAGTAAATAGATCCTGTTTATTTAGTTACATAGTATGTATGTATGTATGTGTGTTCTATATACTCTAGTTGATTAAGAAAAGTGTAATTAGAAATATCTTGATCCGTTGAATAGAATGTACTTGTAGGGCTAAAGTCCTTCCGACTTTCTTTACCTTGAAAATTTCATTCATTTGTGTAAAATCATTTCGTTATGTTTCGTAAGTCTTGAGTTTGACAGTTTACTGATGGAGTCATTAGTAAATGGTCACAAGATGTTGGGAAATATTCGTTTGTGTCATTTATTATTATTGTCTCTCTTCTAATTATTAAAAGCATAGAATTTTGCAACGGAAATTCTGAGTAAACAAAATAAATGTAATTTGATCCCAAATTAGTTATTATTATTTTGCAACGATTTCTCAAGTAGGAATAAATATCTTATTATTGGGTTTTATTATATTTGGGTTTGCATATTTTATATGAGATTTTATTGCGCTATTAACTTAATGGATAAACTGAAAGGATGGAACATTCATGAATAATAAAATTACATTACAAGTAATAAACATGATAAGCACATGCTTTTAGAAAAAAGACTCCAGAATGTCTGTCATACTTGTTTATTATGAGTTTCATTTCACTGACCTTGATAAGATAAAGGCGTTCTCGGCTTGGACATTCATTTACCGTTAATCATTGGATGATGATGGGAAATACGACTTGACTTGCTAAAAAATTTCCTCTGTACGCACCCAGTCTTTATATGCCAACCCTGTCAACATTCGGAGCAAAAAAATATCCAGTTACACAAGTATGCCATTATAGTAGTAGGTCAGAAAGTTTTTATGCAGGATCAATTGCTAAATGTATTTTTAGTCTTTTTGGGAATGAATAAAATCAAATACGACCTTAGCTATCGCTCAGTTATAAATAACTCCAAAGGTTGTTATTTTAATACACTGAGATCATCCATAAGTCAGGGGCAGATTAATTGCAAAATATTATTTTAATTTTGTTTTCCCATATGAAGACTAACTTCCTATTTTTTTTAATAAGAAAAGCTTTTCCAATGAGACATGTTAGTTCATAATGTGAGAAGTACGATGCATAAATAATGTATAAATTGCCACCTTAAAATTATCACTACAATAAATAGTTTCCCTTTTAAGAAAATAATAATTAGCATGACTGATGACGAGTATTATTTAAGTTCGTATGCGTAAGGATGTGATTTCTGACGCACTTTGTGCCAGCATAAGCTGACACTTGACAGTCGGCACGATGCTAATTGGGATTAAGTATACAGAAGCCTTTATTAATACCTCGTTTAATATTATCTGCTTATAGCGGACACACGTAAACTCTACTGTTTTGAACTCAGAGGGTTTTGAAATACAGTGATGGCATTCAATTCAATTTCAATTTCAGTTTCAATTCAATTCAATAGTGTCTTTCAGTGAAAATGATATATGACATAATAATTTTGGGGTACATGGCTACATCACATCCCGTCCATCAACAATACAATAGGTTTTGCAGCTAATTAGATAAAAGAATCTGTACAAAATGTATAAGCTTTTAGGTTCACATTAATAATTCATCAGTTGAACAATAGGTCAAAGGTAAAGAATGTTTTAAAATTTAATTTGATAAATTCTAGTTTGAGCAGCAGTTCACATTAGTATTGCAGATGAAATTCGTAAAGTTTATTTACCTACTTCTACTTGGCATTGAAAACCTTCAGTCAGTCCAAAAAAAGGTGTTTAATTATACATTCCACTACTACATTTTTTAAGCTAGGTTATTGTAAAGTTATTTTAAACTGTCCATGAACTGTGGTCTTAAATCGAATGATTGCCTATTTATAGCTTATGAAATGTAATTGAATACACGAAATCACCATTTATCAATCAATATAAAAATATAAAATTTTTATGATGACTATAAATTCGCATTTGAAAAAGTACCCAAATACCATGCGGTTGCTTTTGTGCATATTTTTATAACCAAGGACACAGCCAGTTGAAATCTAATAAACCATATCCTATTCTTTCAAGCGTCATCTTACCAATTTTTAAAAAACCGTGTTTACACTAAACAAGTTATGTTAATGAAGGATGCGCTTTAAAATATGCAATTCAAAATTATACAGAAATAAACATGAACAATACAGCTAAAGAACATTGCATTCGCCAATTTTATAATTTAAGTCAGTTTGTAGCATTCGACAAATGAGATGACTTATATGCGGGAACCTAACCTCGACCTGAAATCTGCAAACAATTTTAATAAAAGCTCGACAAATCAAAAGCTACAATTGGATATTTTACTTTTGTACTAACAATTCCACTTGGCAAAAACTGTCCCTCTAAAACAAGCAATAATTCACAAAAAAACGAGCTAAGAAAAGAACCCTCAATTTTTCCAACTAACTTAAACTACTTTCACAAGTAACAATCAATCATCATCCAGGGAGCATCAACAAATAAGCGATGAATTTCTGTGACACTACAAGTAAACAAAGAGGTTCAATGATGTCATAAAATAAATATCATCGTAGTTTATGCGCTCTCCTGTACCAGTCTGGCCTTTTGCCTCTCTCTCTCCTAGGAAATTCCCAATCTGGATGTATTGGCGACATTACCCAAAGTGGTCAATCTGGTTTTACGATCTGTATTTCTAAAAGTATTAGCAAACGTGAGAGAATTAATTAAACAAATGCATTTATTTAGTTTTCTCACCTGAAGCAACTTTTTGGAACTTGCACCTACCTCTAGCCAAAAACTATCAATAAAGCAGCATTTCTGTGACATTATGCATTAAAAATAAAATATAGGTAATCCAGAACAAACCAGTATGTGCACTGAAGGAACAACTCATTCACCTTTATTTTCACGATGATAAATTGTTGACGATGATGATATGACGTGTTTGTACCTAAATTACCTAAAATATGCAGATGAAGAGATAGCTTAAATTAAAACTATAAATGGATAAATGAGGGTACAGGTACACAGGGTACCTAAGGTTTTCAATGCCTTTAAGTTTGTGTAGGTCATAAAGTGTGAATGAGATAAACATGTTCAAATATGCCACAGTGTCCAATCACATAAGCTCAAGTCTTAAAATAGATATTAATAAAAGCGTATTAAATTTTACTTATGTAAATGAAACACAACTTGAACAATAGGACCTTTTTTATTAAAGGTCCTTTTGAGCCCCTTGACCATTTATCACTTAAGATGATGCATTGTAGTTCAATTAGTAGCAAAACTTACCAATGTTATCAATTAGTATAATACCATTTTTGAAAAATGCAATTATTTTTAATCGTCTTAATTATTGAGTCGTATAACTGCTAACAATGAGTTAAAAAAATGACATCCTCCTTTTATCAAAAATCGAACCCGACTGACTGTTGAAAGAGGCACATAAATAATATTATTGTACAAACAGCCAAAGACATTTTTACAATTTCATTTCACTTCATTCCATTCAACTTAAGCATATAAGGGTATTTTTGATACTAATATTACTTACTCGAACTATAAAACTAAGAATAAAATTATCCCGTATGCCATTACACTCCACAATAAATAAGTTTATCAATTTTTTAATGCATTTCGTCATCCTCACAGTACATGCTTGGTTTCATACGATTCATTTGTCAATGCCTGGAAGTATCATCATCATCATCATCATCAATCTCTTTTAGGATATTTAGCTCGACTCTCCTAACTAATTTACTTAGTTCTTTCCTTCCCTTTGATAATCAAAGGTTAACTTTGTCTGTCCTCTACTACACCATGCATCCACCATAAGTTTGCCCCTAGTCACTAAAGTTCAATACCTAGATTACTACTTCCCGTAATTTATCATTCCGTTAAATACAAAAGTGCAATAGTGATTTGCTAAAAAACCTAGTCAGACCACTAAACCCAAAAATTGCATGCAAGTTACCTTGGTTAACTTTGCATTCACGTATAGACGCACCGATAATAGAATAAAACCCCCAACACACACGCTATTTTGATTTAACACAGAGTTTTAATTAATATATTGATACAGATCCTCAGTGTCAAGTGCACGATCATCAGGAGAAGAAGGAGAGGAACACGAACAAATTAGATTGGTTGAAACACCGGATCCAATTGTTTGTGCTAAAATGAACCATTTTGGTGATACTGACGACCCTTATTTAGAAAAGAGTCCTAGTAATGCTTCGTATAACTCAATTCACCCTAGTATCAATGGGGGTTGTAAGGAACAAGTCAAATCTGTTCCTTCGGTACCTTCATCCTCATCAGTCATAGGTGCAAGGGAAATGTATTTAAATTATATGCTTTCTTCTCCATCTTCAGAATCTCAGGGTGAGTAAAAAATACATTTTATATGCGTTTTTAACTCAGAAATATTTTTGTTGTTGGTGCAATTCGTAGATTCGTAGTAGATATTTAATTTTTCTTATTTAAAAAAAAAATTGTTTTAATATAATTAATTTTTTCACAAAATGTTCTATTTCTGTCAACAATACCTCAAAAGACTTCCAGAATTCCATGCATTATGCATTAAGTAAATTATTCAATGTATTGAAAGAAATATGGACTGGAAGGTCGAGGCTATGAATTTTGTTATATTGCATAACCAACTAACTCTCGAACAATAGCTATCATAATATAATTTTTACTATAGAACTGCGCTGTGAAATAAATCTACTAAAAGTAATGTAAATTTCTGTTTATTATTTTTTCATGATTGAATTAATTTTAATCAAACAGCTCGGAGCAGGTCTTTGTGGTCTGGGGTTACAAATAAATGTAAATGCACACCCGTGGTGTGGCTTCTCTCATTATTTCCTATATTATCCTGGCTACCAAAGTACAACTGGAGAAAGGATTTGACATTCGACCTGGTGGCTGGCACCACCATTTGTGTGATGCATATCCCACAAGGTTAGTTTCAATGACCCTTTATTACCTAATAAATTAGATGCTTAAATTTACACCACATTTATTGTGAATAGTGCTTAGGACGCATATTAAATAAAATTAAATAAAAAAGTGACATCAAAAATAACTTTTAGATGAACTTCAGTAGCATGTGAAAAAGATTAAATCAAGTTCGTAAGTTTTATACCCAAGTGTTGAAATTCAGTTAGATAAAGTCTTGGATTTAACACGGACTTTGAGTTGGAATATACTTTTTGGGCAATAAAATGTTTTCCAACTTATCTGCTATGTTAAATCCGAGACCTTACTTAACTTTAGCTATAAACGATTACTGTTCCGCAATATATTTCATAAGTTTTCTTCTAATTTTGTACGAAATTCATATTTTTTATTTTTTCTCAGACATAGTCAATTTTAAAATGAATTTTCTCCTTTTTATTTGACTATACCCACCTCCCCCCACGTCCAGTGCAAGGTAAACACTGAGTCATTATAGTTTCGTTCACAATGCGCCCATCAAAATAGAATAAATAACACTCCAACTTTCCTCAATATATTTCATTATATTACGTAAATTTAGGTATTAGTATCACACTTGTTTGAACCACAGGATGAAATTTCATTACTTCTTCAAACTGGTTAAAAATCTCTTGATTAATCTCTCACAAGGTCTAAAGTTGCCAGTATGAGTTATAAAGCTAAATACTAAAAATTAGATTATAATAGTTGACGTCATTTCCAATACAACTAAAAATCAATGTCTGGCCTGTTTGTTACGAATTTTTATTTCCATTGATCCATGCAATGGGCTTGGCTTGCTTGTAACTTTTAATAACAAATTATTTATTTGCATAAAAATAGATGTTATTTTTGGTAATATGGAATCGTATTCCAATCATCTTCTTCATCATCAAGTTTATTTATGTAAATTCAATCATTTTAAAATTTTACAGGAATGGCATATGCTATGTTGGGTAACCTTCAGCCGGTTGTTGGAATGTATATGGCTTTTTTCCCAGTGATTGTATACACGATAATGGGAACTTCTCGACATGTTTCAATGGGTTAGTTTTTGTAAAAAAATACTATTTTTACTATTATATTTTGCTAATAGTTGCACAACCCTAAAAAGTAAACATTTGAAAATCAATCCAAACATTATATAGGTACCTTTGCTGTGATTTGCTTAATGACTGGAAAAGTTGCGGCTGAAAGAATGGCTGCATATGCAACTATTACTACTAATAATTCCACTACACTACCTGATATCCGTCTGCAGTATGAAAGAGATGATACAAGCACTCCAGAGTCACCATACACTGCCGATGAGATTGCCACAGCAATTAGTTTTATGGTTGGGATTTGGCAGGTTGGAAAATTAAGAAAACATGAATGACTGTTTCTATCAACGATTGTAAAAAAAATCGAAATAAAAAATATCAACAAACAATATGATTTAGATCCTTATGGGAGTTTTTAAATTGGGTTCACTAAGCGTTCTCCTATCAGCCGAGCTTGTGAGTGGGTTTACCACAGGAGCAGCGGTCCATGTGCTTACCTCACAAATTAAAAGCCTTTTTGGGTTATCGCTTACAAGGCGAACAGGCTTATTTAAAATTCCTTTGGTAATTTTCCCAATAGATAATTAGCTGTATTATTATTACTGTATCAATTTAATATGCGTATAATGTAACAAAGTTCATACAATAATGTTCAAATTTACAGACATATTATGACATTGGATTAGCAGCAGGAAGCTCAAATCTGACTGTGGTTACATTTTCTATTGTGACTATAGCATGCCTTGTTATTTACGGTGAAGTTCTTAAAGTAAGCTAAAGAATAAATCATGAAATTGTTTAATATTTAGAAAAGGAATGCACACAATCCTTTATAAATTTATTTTTAAATTCAAGACACAAGCCAATTTATTCCGAAAGTATTTACTATGTATTGTCTCATCCTAGCCACTCGTCGCAAAAAAAATTCCACTCCCAATTCCAGTAGAACTCTTTACAATAATTATTGGGACTCTTGTCTCCAAGTACTGGATTACGTCTGCTGAATATGGAGTTCCTATCGTTGATCATATTCCTACAGGGTAATTAATAGTAATGAGTTTCAAGTTGAAAATAACTTTACGAGTATTTTCAAGAATGTTCGAGTCAATACATTGTTTTTGCTTTTTTAAATAAAGACTTTAAAAAACACTTAAAAATTCTTATCACGACAGACTGCCAACACCTTCTTTACCACCAATGGAAATTCTTCTGGATGTTGCTGTAGATTCACTTTTGATTGCTATTGTAGCTTACACGATTTCAATTTCTATGGCCAAAATCTTTGCTACTAAACATGATTATGTTGTAAGAGCTAATCAGGAATTAATGGCCAATGTGAGTTCTCAAAATGATAAAAATTCATTGGAATTTTCAAAAAAAAAATTTATTTTCTGAAATTTTAATATCTGAATTTCAGGGTACGAGTAATTTTGTAGGAAGCTTTTTCAGCTGTGCTCCTGTAGCTGCTTCACTTTCTAGAAGTTTGATTCAAGAACAGGTTGGAGGAAGGACTCAATTAGCTGGATTATTTTCATGTACTTTGTTAGTCTTTGTTTTATTGTGGATTGGGCCATTTTTTGAGACACTGCCTCAAGTATGTTTAAAATAGTTTTTTTGGAACATGTCATTTACTAAAATAATACATTTCTGTATACAATACAGCACTAACTTGATTTGATTTAATATGTCTTTTTAGTGTGTCCTCTCATCAATGATTGTGGTAGCACTTAAAGGAATGTTTATGCAAATTTATGATCTTCCTAAAGCTTGGAAAGAATCTTATTTAAATGCTACAGTGTGGATTTCAGCATTTCTTGCAACTGTTATATTAGATATTGGATACGGATTGGGAGTTGGATTACTTTTATCCGTAATTAATCTCATTTGGAGATCTAATCGACCTTACGTTAGTGTTATGGGAATTTACATAGGATCTTCTAATGTATATGTCGACTCTACTTATCCTATGGTACTTATAGAACTTTCTTCTCAAACTTTTCTGCGAACCAAAGACTTAATCAATCTAATGGTATGCAAATTTTAAATTATCTAGGCCAAAGAGTTACCAGGCATCAAGATAATAAAATACACAGGCAGCTTGAATTTTGCAACGATTGAATTCTTCATGAAAAAAGTTCAATCAATAATTTCATCTGCAAGTTACAACGGCCCTATGTCCAGAACCGTAAGTAATCTCAATGAGTTGTGTGCTTACTTAACCTATGGAAAAAATCTTGACAGTTTAATACCCTAATTTTGTATTAATCTTGTTTCAGGCTAGTGGAGTTCTTGATGGAATAATTGTCAGCACAATCTCCAGAGAAAAGATAAACGACAACATTTCTATTGATGACAATTTAAGTGAATTTCGATCACCAGCACAAGAACCAGTAAGAACATTCCCCTTTTTTATCTTTTTAACAACTAATTCCAATTGGAGTGATTACATCGAATTTGAAAATTAATTTTATACAAATCATTTTCCATTAGATTTCCTGGATTATATTAGATTTCTCAAGTCTAAGCTCTATCGATCCTGCAGCTGTAAAAGCTATTCAAAGTCTTGCCAAAACTTATATAAAGAAAGACATTCAAATCATCCTTGCTGGATGTACATCTCCCGTAATGGAAATGATGGGCCGTTGTAGCCTAATAACTAATGTAGGAATTCACAATTTTTATCCATCTATTCACGAAGCGGTTGTTTACTGTAGTAGAAACACTTCGTACAACATTGGTCATCATTTAGATGAAGGTGTCATATCAGACAATAAAATTGTATTTGAAGACGAATACAACAACGATAAATTGAGTAGAACAAATGTTCCTGACTTTAGAAAAAAATCCAATACCTGATTGTGTGATAGACTGATTGAGTACTTAATTATAGTGTGATACTAAACCTAGATTAGTGATTGTACCTTCATGATCTTAATATTTTTATTTTTTAGACTCCAAGTAGTACCTACTAATTATGCATAGCATAGGACTGCAAATCATAGGTAGGCATATGTATCAAAACAGTATTTTTAAAAGTTTCAAAAAACAATTTTTCTACCTTTAATGAAGGTTTAATTATTTTAACAATTATTTTATTAAAATGGATTACTATGTCATTATTAAAATGTAATAATACATAGTACTGAACAGAAATGTGTAAAAATATAATTTCCAAAGCATACTCTATGTTTATCACTAATTTATTTCAAAACAACAATCACAACTAAGTCCATCACATTCGTTTCCGTGTGTCCAGTTATAATATGATAAACTCCGTCAAAATTTGCTTTGAAGTAATTATACGAATTATTTTCTATAAGATGATCATACGGTGAAAGTTTATCAATATATCCTCTTGGAAGCGTCGAGGAAGTTACAACTGCTCCAGCAGCGTCACAAGGTCCATCAAAGCCATCAGTACCTGCACTTAGTAAAGCAACCTTCCATGTTACATGTTTGCTACTTAAAGCTGTGTCAAGTCTTATTGCAGCATTTAATGCAAGTTCTTGGTTACGACCTCCGATCCCTGTCCCTTGGACTTTTACAGTTGTTTCACCTCCGAATAAAAGACAAAATCCCTCATAATCTTTCTTCACGTTTTCATCTAAAACAGAATCTACAGCTTTTGCCATGTTTTCTTTGCTAATCCCAAGCCGTTCAGCAGCCAGATGACACGAGCTTCTGTATGCTTTTAGATTTCGTTCATTACTTGGTCCTTGAAGTAAATAAGAAATAGCTTGACCTGCGTTCCCCAACTCTTCTCCAACTTTTGTTGCATCACCGGATAAAGTGTTTGTTATTATAAAAGGGCAAAGGTTCAATTCACGAGCAGCTGCTGCTGCATTGGCAAGGGCTATTGAATTATTTCCTATGATTGAATTAGTAACTGTTTTACATGGGTCTTGTTTCGGGGTACGGGTATCATTCAGTACGTCTTCAATACTCGCTGGAAGACAATTCTTTGGAAGATACTTATTCACAATTTCTTTTGCAAGTAAGGGAGGGTCAGGGTTTGGAACTGTGGGACCACTGGCGATGACATCCAAAGGATCACCCAGT
>JAQGAA010003640.1:0-10582 GCA_034696425.1 Isotoma viridis
GACAATAACGTTTTATTCATAAACAATTAACACGTTTACTCATGGAAGAAATACGTAATAATGAGAGAGAAGTATGTTACGCACGCCAAGGGCAAATAGTAAATATTAAGTAGAAATAGTTAAATCGTAAAATATTACTTAATTTTAATAGTTTCGTTAAATTTTTTATTAGTTCTTGTTTTCTACTTAAAAAAATATCTTTAATAAATTTTAATATTATTTTCATTAATAACCATACAAAGCAGTAAGTTATTTACAACTAAAATTTAATTGATATAACTGAAACTAAAATAAGAATCAAGTGTCACCATTAATGAAAACATTAAACATACATAATATTATTCTATAACTTATTTTTTACTAACTCAAGATCAACAGTATAGTCTTGCTACAAGTGCAAGTTTACATTCACAAATCACAATTCCCTTTCCATCATTCATAAAATATAATGGTTACATAGTACGTGTAAACGCTGTGGTACGTTGCGTTTACATACTATTAGCCAACTATTAGCTAGTCAAAAAATTGCTTAAAGGCATGTATTTGTTTTGACTGCATTGAATGAGATAAGAATATTATGAGAATGATACCTGAGCTTCTTGTTATTGTTATGATGATTAAGTCATCACATTACTATTTTCATTTGGCTAATTACAGTTCACCTTGCCCTTTACACATGAATGAATATTCCTGTAAGCGACACAGTTCCACATTCTGAGTTCAATGAAATTATTCGTTACATTGACCTACCCAGAATTTAGTATTTAATATTTTTTTCATATTCGATGAATTTTACCATTTTTTGCCCAAGTATCATTAATTCCCTTCCATTATTTTTTGATGATTTAAAATTTATGATAAATTCCATAAATGCTGAGGTTTGAAGTAACCAATAGATAGCTAAACTGCTTTGTAGCTTGTGGTAATTGGTAATGTTACTTGTTAAACTGTATACTGCAGTGCAGATTTGTAGTAGACAGCCGTCCTCAATTTAATGCCCCAGTCGTCTTGGACTTCCTTTCCTCTTCAATGCTTTTACACTCATATCCCTAATCTTCCCTCGATAAGCATTATAGATCAAATGAGATGAGCATTGAATACAAAATAATATTTGCAAAGAATTACTATACACATATTTAAAGCGTCAGCAATCAGTGCAATTAGTCTCTATATTGAAGTCGCATTTATTATTATTTTCTTGTTTCTGGATGAGAAAGAGACATAAAAGTGGATCCGCCCTACTACAGAATTCATTTTACCAATTTTGGATCTGGTGATGAAACCATATAAGTTTTGCTTTGAACGATTAAATTAGATAGCGGAAAGAAAGAGGTTTGCATGCTTTTGCGTTATAATATTATTAGTTTATTTGTAACATTGCAACAACCAGCAGAATACAAGTATCAGCAGCAGTCAAGCAGTCATAACAAGGAAACTTGTCTCCAAGAAAGCAATCTAGATAAGAGATAAGAAAAACAAATGGATTGTAAAAATTATTGTTCCCTACTGTGTTGTGTGAACCATATCAACTAAGTAGTTAGTAGGCATACATAAAAGCACATCTTGAAAACTTTTTTTATTACCATCAACTTTAAGATACACATTAAAAAACATATCTTAATGAGTTAACTAACTAAATCCAAGCTTTCGAATTAAGATAAAAGGATCATATTATATGAGATTAAATATGACGAGACGGGAAGGACACTGAGCAAATAAAAAAAGAATTGTAATAAGGATTTATTCATTTTATCCTTAGTACCAAATAAATGAACATGGTCTACCTAAATGATTTTATTCTGCGTGCTGTATATGACAAAGATAATAGAAATATCTGTCTATTATTAAATTTGCTGACACATTTTGTCCATTCATTTACATTTGAGATGACAATTAATAGTTGTGTCTGGCCTGGCCGTGTAATCCAAAGAAGCGTTGAGTCAATACGGCACGTGTATAAACAACATTAGAATTTTATTTGAAGCATGGCCTATAAGCACAAGGATGAAAATCTAAGCAATTTTACGATCAATTGGAAATGCAAGCCTGCAGCATTGGAATAAAAATGTGAAACATGTTATCTGGCAAGCCCTATGTATCATCAGTGCCCTAGATAGACGTGCTTGCTAATAAATTTTAACATAGGCATTTTTTAAAATTCAAGTACATAAAAATTCACAAATAAAATGTCTCCTGAAAGTTTTTTTTTAAATTAAGGTACAAAACTATGAGTTAAAATGGACAATGCTCAGCTCATCTTAAATGTGGACTTGTTTCATCTTTGGAGTTTAAGGCTATTTTTTAAAATTCATTGATATAGTCGAATGGGCCATCATATAGTGATGTAGTTAAAAACCCTTTTACACAGGTAGATAGTTGGTTTAAGATCCTTTTTTTGGTACAACATTTTTAGGGGAAGTAATCATATTCCTGTTTAAATACTACTTTTTATGAGACCTTGAAGAAGCAAGAATAAATACGGTTTTAGTTTGAGGCTAAAGCTCACTAATGGTACTGTGGGCATGTATTAACTTTTGAAGGCGATTCAACTTCAAATTTTTTTTAATGCAGAGGAAAGTATGAAATTCTTACACCAATGACGTAGGAAAATATGCAATTACATTTTTGTGTTCAAGCTGTAATATTAACAAAGATTATAAAAAGTTTCAAAAATGAAATAAAAGTAAAAGTTAAAAAGCAATAAATAACCCGATATAATATATTTATGTACTTTTTGCAGAATGCGTAAGCCTATTCAAGTCAAAAATATATATTCTTAAAACAGACCAGTTGTAACTTGCCTTTATCAGGAAATGAAATAATTTCCGAAGTTTTAGCATAATTGTTAGAGCTGTCATCATCCCCGGAAGTAGAGTTAAGAGGTATTGAGTTGGTCAAAGGTGGGGCATCCTGCTGATCTAAATTCTCAGTCCGTCTTAAAGTTTCTATTACGAGATCTCTTGAGATTTTTTGTGCCAGATCCACATGAGGTTTTTCATTTAATCCCAATTTTTGTAGAATTTGAACTTTTATCGTTTCCTTCCGGTACTTCCGGAGATTTTCTTCATGTTGAATTGCAATTGCACTTTGAGTGCTTGACTGAGAATTTGCATGAGCTCCATTTCCACCACCACTACTACTGCTACCACTATATCGGAAATGGTTCTGGCTCTCATCACTAATACCACCACCACCACTGCTGTCACCAACTACACCGGTCCTTTCACATGATAAAAAACTGAGCACCAGGAGAAAGTAGAGAAGCGTCACTTTAGTGTAGTGACCATGGAACATTATTCTCACCTACCTAGTCCACAGTCTTTAATATTATTATCGTATTTTGATGGTTTCATAAGACTACAAAATCCTGTCGATATTTTGATACATATATATTCCAAAAATACTTCATAAAAACCCTTCTTACTCTAACAACTACTTTTACTTAACTCTACATAGTATCTACAGGAGAAAGTAAACTGTTTCTTGCATGTGTTTCTAAAAACCTAAGTCTTATATTTTTCATGTAAATCATTTGTCCATGTGGAACAATAAATGAGTACTAGAAACAGGCAAAATACCGAGTTAACTCGAACCTAACACTGACAAGCAATATGACACTTGCTATACAAACTATGTATGCTATTACGACTATTTTGCAAAGTACAACTCACTTTTCCCCTTAACCTTGCTTTTTACTAATAACAGTTTTCATATTATATATTTTTAATATTACATAATAACTATTAAAAATCAATTAAATCTAAACAATCCTCTCAGAAAGAGAATTCAACTGTTGCTGATGATGTTCCTATTGTTAAATGTATTTGGACAGTAATAATAATGAGACAAAGTTACAGTGTTACTTGACTGTGCCAGGGCTTGTGATGAAGTGGCAAAAAGCACAAAATAGGTGATGTCTTAATAGTCTGACCACTCTTGTATATATGTAACAATACAATAGATGATGAGGATTTTTATTGCATCTTCTGAAAGCTGTGTGAGTGATCCTCTCACATCAGATTATGATTACAAGAATTACTACAGTTAGTGTTGCTTTTTAACAAAATGCATATAATATATGAAAGTAAAGTGTAGTACAGTGGTTGTCTTTTAGTTTTCTGCTGATGTTAATAAGAGTCCATATAGGAAGACAATAGTGGATTCGATGATACATCTATTTATTTTATAAGTTGAGGAGAGCAAAAGTAGTAATAGAGAATACACGAGAAGTCTTTACAACTTCTACGACAACTCTTGCATCGCAAGTCAGACGAGTCAGTCGCTTTGTAACTTACCACAAGTCCAGTCAGACCTGTAATAATCCTCTCTCAGCCCTTTCTCTTACTTGCTCTTACTTGTCCCATCCAATTTTTAATCTTCAAAAGTGCTTCAAATCATGCCAATTAGGATGCACTTTTCCTCAAACTTTTGCACTTGCAAGTAAACGAGCCGTACATGATGACTTTTGCAATTTTCTATTAACATTTACCTTTAAGTATTAAAAAGATATATTAAAGGTATATTGAGAAAATCCTTTTGGAAAATGTATGTACATGAATTAGTAGACTATGCAATTTTTATCACAATTTAGTAATCTAAGCACGTAGAAAAGGGTCGTTTCAAAATTTACAAATTACTGCAGCATTTACTGCCGTGTCAAGCTGAAGATAAGGTAGTTTAGATAGTGATAGATAGACAGATAGCTGGTCTAGGTCTTTCTATCTGTCCTTTGTCAGCCAGACCTCCCGGCAGACACAAAACCAGTATAACTTCTGTCTTTAATACTTAAGTTTTGCAAATCCTCTCACGTTCTTGGGTACAATACAAATTTTCCATACCACACAAGTGGAGTATTGAATATTTATTGGATAGAAGTAAAAGAACAGATAATTCTGTTTCTAAATGTGTAATATTGCTTTGGGGGTAGGATGCTATCTGAATAGTAATGAGTCTAGACTTTTATATATACAGATGTTAGATCGAATGAAGTTTAGGCAAAGGCAATACAAAAAAAAGTCAGTCAAGTCAAATTTAGCTTTAGTTGCTTAAGTGGTTGATAGTGAGACTTTAGCAACCCCAAGCAATAAACTTTATTATGCATTAGGTGATTGAACACTTACAGGTTTTTTATTCAGTCTATCAAGCCCGAAACCGGTGTGAATTATTGATAAATTCAATCAAATAGAATTGAACGAATAGACTTCCATGAAAATTTAAATGTTTTTTTATTAAGTAAGGGATTGAGTCTATAATTTTGTTCAAGTCTGGAGGTCAGGAACGGGAACAATTATGAAAGTGGAAGGAAGGTCGCTGTTGATGATGATGGTTCTTTTAGGTTCAACACAAGACTACTTTTAGCCACTAGGTTTACAAGTCTTTTAGTTGTTCCAGAGAGTTTGTATTTGTCCGATACCACTTTCTGTTCATGTCCGAGAGTCGTCTGTACTATTGTGAATTTCATTTGGGATGGGATTCTTGTACAAAATAACAAGAAACCTTATGCACATGCATTTACAGAAAGTCTGGAGTTAAAGCAAAAGAAAAAGCAGAAAGGGAGCAAATCTGGGCTGGTGACTAGTGTTCTGCTGACTTTCACTCTAAAAAACCGAATCCTACTGCTGCCTTAAGACCAATTACTAGTCTGATGTAACTAAGCCGGGTCTACTGCATGCAGGACTTTACTTAGTCTTTGTGAGTTGATATTCCATTTTTCCTAACTTAACCAGCAAGGGGCTGGGTGGTTCCATTTTGCCCTAGATGAATTTTTACAACTCCAAAAGTAGAGTAAAAACGAGTTGCCGGCGTCTTCACGACTGTCCGACAATCTAATCGATTCGACTAGATACAATATAGAAAATACTTGGATAGAAAAGTCAAATAAAAAACTTCTTAATCCGCTTGGCTTGGCAACGAGAACCTAGCTTGGCGAAGTCAAGCCGGCTTTATGCTCTCAACTGACGCTTTTTATGTTGTATATTATAATATTATTACCTTATAAATGATAAGCTTATCCAGCATCTCATCTCATTGTCCCAACCAAGAAGAACACAAAGTAAAGTAACTCTCCGAAACAGAAACATTTTTACACGAAATATTAATGTAATGGGTAATGAGAGCCAAATACAGACATTGCATTGCTCTTCATCATTCAGAGTGGCATGGCATGCATGGTCCTTTAAAGAATGATCTCCATTTTTTTACTCACTTTAAATGTTGGGCAGGGCTAAGTATTATTATAATAAGAAAAGCTTGTCTCAAAATTTCAATCCCAAGGATTTAACGACTAATAATCTTAAGCACATGCTTCATCTCATACACATCACACATGCATTATATTTAAAACCCCATAACTAAAAAAGTGTCAATACATAGTCCATCTCCATACCGAAGAATAAGTATAATAAATAATAACAATATAGTACACACAAAAATTTCAGAGATATTATACGTGCCTCCTTGAAATATACTATACAATGAAATAAAAATATTTAAGGGTAAATGGGGACGAATTTGCCAAAAGGTGATATGGAATGAACTAACTACTACACTAGACTATAGAGATCAGATTGATCAATCTCACGTAGAATAATCAAATCAGTAATTATAATCTCTCGAATCAAATGATGCACCTTTACACATAATATAATATATTGATCTAATGCAAATATCGAATTACCACCTATGGCTAAGTGTGTACAATAATAGTACGTCTCAAAGAGGCATTTAGGAATTACGATTATTACGATCACTAGCCAGCCAGAGAAACATGAAACACAACCCTGCATCATAAATTATCCTGTCCAATTTTTTTGTCTACTCTCTCCATAGTCTTTTTACCACCTTTAATTACCTGAACATACGACTTTACTTGGCTTATAAGTCACATTAATATTTATTATCATCACATACGAGAGCGACATATCGTATCATAATATCATCACACAAGAATCACCTTTTCCAAACTTGTAGTAAAAAATAGTATATAGCCAATTCGCTATTTTAATAATATTTTGGTATAATGTAATCTTATATTTACATTGTGTTAGTTTGTAAGCTATTTTTTATATGTACATTAAACATCTTTAGTATTAATAGCCCTTTTGTAATCAAAAACTTTTTGCTCTTGTATAGAGTTTGGTAATAATAATAATAATCAAGACGCAAATAATCAATCCTGAAGGATGGGATATAATGGTTTGACAAAAAATTGTCTGTCTGATGTCTCTCTGATGATTTTTTCTCATCATCATCATAGGTCGTTTTGTTTAACGACAAAAACCCTTCTTGGGCAGTTTCATTTCTAACTACATAATAATGTTTCTAAAAAGTCTTACCTTTCTCCGGCGCCTTTGATATATTTTTCCAACCTTGTCTGAGACATGTAGCAATTTTTTCCTAAAAATTAACATAATCTGAAATCTCCCTTACAATTCAATACAGATAAAATTGTAAGAATCCCTATTTAATATTATCTTTGTATTTAGCCAAGATATGTATATGTTTTGTGTAAAAGTCCATCTGTGTAGCTTTAAACCAATGACCTGTAATTGGATATCCCTGGCACCCTTATCAAGTCATCATTATCAATTACCATACTAATGCTGAGTGTAATAGATGCAAATTAATACTTCTTTCTCTATCGCGTGTACTACGTGAGATTCAAATCGCAGCCCCACCCGGACGGAGTAGTTTTTCAGTGTTATGGGCTAAGTTAAAAAAAAGTAATGTGCATTTTGCGAATGCTCTTTTATGTCTTTGATAAAAAATTTCACAGAATGAACATACATATTGCTAATATGCAAATTATTATGCAGAAAATGATAAGGTAAGAGGTAGGATAACTGTCTCATCATGACTATATTTGGGTGACAACTCCAATATCATACTCATTACTTGTTAAATGAAAATTTTTCTTATAATTAAGATGTCTACGTTGATTTTTTTATCTTTAAACCATGGCAAACTGGTCTGTTTCAAATATTACGTTGCTATAAAAAAATAATAGGTATGCAATATGTATCGTTTCGTATTTCCATTTAGCTATGGTCTTTGATTACTTAAGTTTTGCAAGTTCTTACTTCTTACAATTGTAATAGTTCTAGCGCGTCTGTTAGTACTTTTTTATTCACTAACATGTATTTTTTCTGACCTCTTATAAAATTTGAAAGAAGAAGTAGCCACGAATGCATGGATCCAAATGAAACGTATGCTTATGCAATAAACTTATGCTTAACTAACCTATGCAATAAATGCGTAAAGTTTTAAAAGTTCCAAAGCTTTTTTGCAAAGGGTAAACGTTTTCCATTTACTGTTTGTGAAGAAAAACTAACAAAAAGATGAAATGACATTATTTATTTAACACGACAATATTCTTGAAAAGTACATTCATACATTTGAAACTTATTTTTATGAAAAGTCCCTAGCGTTTAATTTTAGCTTAGAATTTTTAAAATACGCTCAAAACATTTTTTCATGAAAATATCATACCAATAAAAATATTTATGTGATAATTTTTGTCACATAATTATAGAAATGGCATGAATAAAAATTCTCATCAGCAGTAATAAGATGATTATCAAAGGAAAGTTCGAAACGTACGCCTTCATAATATTATGTCATTTCCCAATTATTCAGTACACAAATCACAAATTATCACAAATTAAACCCCGTCAATATGAATTGAAGTATATGATTGGCAAACAAATGTCAGTTCTCAATCAAGTCGAGATAAACTTAGCACACATACGTATAAAACGCTTTTGTCATCTCCAAATCTCCATCATCTCCCTTATTTTTAAATGATGTAGATAAAGGCTATAAACATGATAACAGAACAAGGTAAGGTTTAATGATTCATTTCAATCGATATCCTAGTTATCTGTTGCGTATTTTAACACAGATAACATTTTATTGTAACAGATGATTGTATGGAACGTATGGAAAGTTCGTGGAATATTTAATTCGTTTTAGATATTGTGATATGGGTGTTGTCGACTGAAATTATCTGTTTCACTTTAACAAATAGAATGTTGAACTAATCATAATATCCTGCATTATGGAATGATGGACTTAAAACACAAAGCACAAAGTATTATCACACATTCTGAATAAATTAGTAGTTATTTAAAACAACAATTTTTTTATAAAACGAAAAATCTAACTAAGCCAAAATGAGTTTGTGGTCAAAGTGGTCATCTAAATTTCGAACGAATAAAGATGACGAAGAGGAAAAACGAATTCAGAAATATGAAGAACAGGTTGAAAATAATCCTTATGGATATGGATTTGCAGGTTATTTAAATTTTCAATCAATTTATTATTAGTAAGATTCCTAATTTTAATAGTTTGAAAAATATGTACCATTTTTAATTTTACAGAAAACGAAGAAGGAAGTAAGATTAAATGGTGGCAATATCTAATTTTTGACATGAGATTTCGTATAGCATATAGCTTAGCGGCTGCCATATTAGTTGGAATCGGTGTACCTATTGCAGTTTATTTTATATGGTTTAACAATGAAGATACCGCAATTTATGGTAGCTGTATGATCAAAGAAGATGCAAGGTACTGAAATCATTTATAAATAAACTTAATCCAGACTCAAAAGTACACAATTTTATCTAGAAATCATTACAACTGTAAATATTAAATAGTAAACTTTATTGAATGAGAAATTGAGATTAACATTAGCAGTATTTAATAATTTTCTTAGATTCCAATGCCTGATAAACAATGCTGAACCTGCAAATCGGTCTTCTTGTATCGAAGCTTTATGTTGCTGGGAAGAAAAAGATCTCCCTTACAAATGTTATCATTCTTTCCCCTCTGCTTACCAATACAAAACGTCAGGCGTTATAAATTTATCTGACGGCAGTGGTGCCAGTAATGGGATAGCTCCAGGAAATACTTGGATTCAATTAGAAGCTCAGCCGCAGCATGTTGAAAGAATGTCTGCGCTGAAAATATGGATCAAATGGCATAACAAAAATCACTTGAATATACAAATATTCAATCCGAAGGATTACCCAGAAAGAGGATCTGCATCGTTCCCTACTGATAGACATACTTTCAAAAAAGCTCCAGAGTTGGGAGAAATTGATAATGAAAATGGACTAGTAATCAATTACAGTGATAACAATGGCTACTTTTTTATTCGACTTGGAAGAAATGTTTCGAGGGGTGAGACTATCTTTGACACCAGGCTAGGTCCTATCAATTCTGGGGATGGATATATCTCATTGTCTACCGTATTACCAACGCCATTCTTTTACGGCCTAAGAGGTACTTTTCTTGTTTACTCACAGTTTAGTCACAATGTAAGAATGTCATCTCATAATCAGATCACAGATATCTTAGCTAGTAAATAAACTTTATATTACGAAGTTGAAATAGCTAGGAAGAACAATTTCCAGGAATTTTCACATCACCTCTAGCCTTTCTTTTAGTTCTTGAAGTTCTTGATAAAAGCAATATTTTTGCTATATGTTTTTCTTAATAAAGTTATCTAAGTACCTTATTTCCCTGCATAAGCCCCCATAAGCCGTCATTTTTCAAAACTTCCAAAAGCAGGGGGTTGTGTTCC
>JAQGAA010003641.1:0-10582 GCA_034696425.1 Isotoma viridis
AAGGGAAGAAACACTGTTCTTTCTGTTTCTTTGGATGGGTAAGAATTTTTTTTAATTTTTAGGATAACGTAAAACTTAAAAAAAATAATTTTAAATTTGTTTTCAGCTATGGCAGCTCACTTCAAGTACAAATGGGTGTTCATTGCAACCTCCGAAGGTCAAATAATTCGTACAGGCTTAGAGCGAAATCAATCTTCTATCATTGTGCCAAAAGAACGTCTTGACCTTTACGTCTCATTCTTATCTATTGACTGGCTTCATAATAAATTATACATTGTGGGTAAAAAGAGACGCTCTACAGCGTTTTGTATTAAACGCTGTGACCTTAATGGAGAAAGACTTGTTACTATTTATCCTTATTTGAGTGTGAAGCCTTTGGACTTTGCTGTGGATCCTTTTACAGGGTAAGGATCTTTTGACCTTTGACATGTAAAGAATTAAATGGAGAAGACGCTACTTGACCTTTGACATTTTCCTTTATGGTTTCTAGGTATTTGTACTGGGTGAGCCCTCAATCATATACGCTTAGAGGTGGATTATACAAGCTGGACTTGATATCGGATGAATTCATTAATGCTCCTGTGCCCCAACCAGTTATTGAGGATTCTAATTTAGGCCCTTTTACTATTGATGTGCCTAATTATAGGATATTTATTGTGCATAAGGGAAGAAACACTGTTCTTTCTGTTTCTTTGGATGGGTAAGAATTTTTTTTAATTTTTAGGATAACGTAAAACTTTATTTAAACCCCTGTCTACTCCTAGAATGTATAATTATACTTGGAATTTTAGTTTTTTAGTTGGGGGACCTAAATAGAGTTTTAACGGTAGGGTTTTTTATTTAAATTTGCAGTGACATCACAGACATCCGTCAAAACACACAAAGCCCCCAATTCGGAGAAGTAGAGTCTTTAGCAAGTTACAACGGGATATTTTACTGGACAACTGGAGAAAGTGTAGTAATAGAAGAATACAATGGACTCCAGGATAGTTTTTATCACAATAGTTTTGACGTTCCGAAAGTGCACCAACCCTTAAGTAGACTTATCATAGTACACCCTGACCTTCAACCCACACCAGTGCCTATGGCTCCTCCACAAAATCTTCAAGTTCTTTATGGAGAAACAAGAGCAAGAGTGAGTTGGAAAGGGCCTCCTCCTATTTCTGGATTGGGTACGTTTTTCTCCCTTTTTGCCCCAGAGTTCAATATTTTTAGACCTCTTGACCTCATTCTTACCTGAAATATCTTTTAGCTACCTTTCTCTTTGACCTTTTGACCTTTTGCTATATGTGTATTATTATTGTGTGTTTATCTATATATGGCTGGCCTGTAATGTTATAATCTTAGAGAGTGTGTGTCTTGTTATCATATATTTTGTGTATTGATGAGAACATTCAATCCACTCGTGAATCCTTTGATGCAATTTATGTTAAATTGAGGTCGACCTTTGACCTGGATTCAGTTCAGTTGAGTATAAAGCTGTAAACTAGTAAAAGAGTTGGGATGATAAAAAAGAAGAGTTTGACTTTGATCCCATAGTTTGTTGTAAAAGTCTGTTATTTCTTGCCGTCTCCATCCTATCTTTTTCTGTCGCTTAAATTTAAATCATATTTCTATTGATTAATTACCCAAACATATATGGATAACCTTTTTCTTATTTAATTATCAAATATTCAGGTTTTTTTTTTATTCACTTGGGTAAATCTGTGAAATGTTTCAAATATGGAATTTACTTGAAATACAATATTTCGTAATTTTTCAAATCTTATCTGTAATTTAAATCAAGGGATAAGATTTAAAAAATCAAAAAATTTAAAAATTTAAAAAATATTAGATTTTTGTTTAAAATTTTGATTAAAAATCTCTAGAATTTATTTTCTTTTAGAGACCATTACCTTTAATACTGTCAACTGTCATCTATAAGTTAGGGGTTTTTATTTAATTGTAGTCAATTTTAGTGACAGGTGTAAAAATTAAAATGATCGAGATTTCTTATGTTTTTCTAAATGCATATAAATCTTGACAATAGAAATAGTAATTATTATTAGTGTAAAACAGGTAATTGTCCCCCATGGGATTCTATATTTTTATTAAGAAGTAGGTTCAATACTTTAAGTAAACAAAATATACTATTATTAAAGCTGCCCAATTTCAAGTATTTTAATGGTACCGATCAAGATATGACATACATACAGGGCGATACATTTTATTTAGTTTTATTACATTCACAATAATCATAAATAATATTGTATGATAACTTCTTATCAAGATTCCGCCTTGAGTGACCTTTATAACCTTATGGCTTTAACCCCCGCTCTCTTCCTCAAAAACTTATTTTCTATGTGCCACATAAACTAAACCAGATTCCGTATACAATAAATATTTATTCAAGTTTTATTCAATTTTGCTTGAATTTGCAAAAAACAAAATCTTATTTTTCAAATTAAAAAAGTTAAAAATGAAGTTAAAAAAACCGCATAATTAAATTTTTAAAAAAACTAGTTTAAAAAACTTATAATTATTATTATGCATGAATATGAATAATCGTAGCTTTGTAATTGTTTGTTTGTTAAAAAATACTTAAGATACAATTAAAAATATTCTTTAACAAAAATCTTTTAAAAATTTTGTTGCATGATTTTTGTAATTATTAACTTTATAGGCTGTTCTTGCAATACTTCTTCTTCTGACACCAAAAGAATAATTTATGAAGAACTACAACATCTTTTGGACGCAGTTATTCACACGTGGACTTTTATTTTTGAATATCATTTTTGAATAAAAAATAAAATTTCGAAGAAAATTAACTTACATTTAAAACACTGCTTTAGCAAAATAGCATACCTGTGCACACTGTCCAAAAAAACGAAACTTATTTAAAATAGAAAGCAAAAAATAGGAAAAAAAGAATAAATACTAAAAAAATAGAAAAATTGACCCTTGACCCTTTAAAAAAAACTTAATTAAGATTAAAGCTGAGTCCCTTAGGTTTGAAAGGATTCCTCGAGATTTGAGAGAGGGCCCTCCCCCAACCTACTCTATGCCTTGTGAAATGGCTTTGTGCACAGGTATGCTTATCCTTCTTCTCCTCTTTCTATCTATCTATCTGCAAATTTTCAAAAAATTTCTTCTCTTTTAAAATTTCCCGGTGTAATAAGTTTCAAAAAAAGAGTAAAAACCCAAAATTTCGAAAAATGTTTTTATTAAAAAAGTTATATATAATTATTGATTTATTTTACAGGGGAAGGAGCCTGGAGAGAATGGAAATACCAAATAAGAATCTCAGACAATAGATCAATTTCAAATATTTCCGGAACAGAATTCATAATAAATGACCTACGACCTTCGACCTTTTATAGTATCCAAGTGTTAGCTTACTCTCCTTCTGGACGAGGTCCTTTGAGTAAACCTAATAGAGGGAAAACGCTTCGAGAGACTCCGTACAACATAACGCTGCTATGGGGGTCACAAAATGGACTTTATTCTACGAACACTTTAGGAGAAGATGTGAAACTGTTGACCTCTTCACCTTCCACTACTACTGGAGTGGGTGGAGTGGATTCCAAAAGCAGTGTGGGACTTATGATGTTCCCCGGGAATGGAGACTTTGGCAGTGGGAACGGATACATGTGGTCCCTTACTTGGTACGAGTCTTCAGTCTTCTTTGCAATGAGTAATGGATCAGTCTTCTATTATGATAATAGTGGAGAGCACGACTATGCATCCAAGCCTTTAAAGGACTCTGGCCCTAAGGTCTCTTTACTTAAGGGAGTGAGCTATGCAAGGTCAATTGCTTTTGATTACATAGGACAAAGACTTTATTGGTCGAATCCGAAACAACAAACGATTTTTCGGTGTTCTTTTGCAAATGATGGGGGAACTGGAAGTGGTGGGATTGATCCGAATCAGATACAGTCTTTTTGTGGGGTTAAAGAAAAGGCTGAGAGGTTGCAGTTGGTCACTGTGGCAAAGGAAATCACTGTGGATAGTTATAAAGGGCTGTTGTTCTGGAGTACAGGGCTGTCTTTGGAAATGTCAAGGATGAATGGGTACTCTCATGGGACTTTGTATTCCGCTGGGTTGTTCTCTGGAGTGCAGATTATGGGGATTACTTTGGACACAGATCAGTCAAGGATTTACTGGATTTCTAGGTCAACTTCGGGGTCAACGCTGCAAAGACTTAGTTATAATATCCGAGCTGCACAAATGCCTATGGTTATTGCTAAGTATGATGATATGAGTATCACTGGGCCTATTAGGTATTTCAATGATAGACTTATATGGCTTCAAGGGACGAGTGAAGCTGTTATTACGGATTTGTATGGACAAGGGACTTCGACTTTGAAGATTAGTAGTATAAGTAATATTACTAATTTACATGTGAAGGATCAATCTAGTTTGAGGTATCCGGGTGGATTGAGCAAAACCCGGGTGCAGGTAAATCCTGATCCTGTAATGAAGTGGAGTGTGGTTATCGGAGGGAAATGGAATAACTTTACTGTGGCTTGGCAGCCTGTGAATAATACTAATTATGGAAAGATTCTTTATGAAGTTGTGATTAATAATACGTTATTGAAGGTGAGTGGGGGTTTAATTAAGAATTTTTAAATTAATTTTGGCTAATTAATTAAAAACCATTTTTTTAAATAAAAAAAATTGTTTTAATTTTTATAGATAACCGCTTATCCCAACATAACAGTAGAGAACTCAACAACATTCAAACCCTATACTGAAATAGATATTTCCATAACTTCATTGACTTACTGGTCTTCTGCTAAACCAACTCTATGCAAATTAAAAACACCCTCATGGAAACCCTCTGAACCTCAAAACCCACGTGTGTACATTGAAAAAGCGTCTTACCCTTATTTACCAACAGTAAACAAATCAAATAAAGCTTCAAGCGTTACCGAGAATAACACATTAGCAATAAGCGCTACTACAAGCGTCACAGCAGAACTACGCTGGGACGCACCTCAAAACCCTAATGGGTTAATCCTAGGCTATTTAATCCATTGCTGGAAAGACTCTATAAAAAAGACTGATTGCATGTGCGAAGTAGATTTGACTAAATTAAGTTGTGAAATATATAATCTGAGTTCGAATTCCCAGTACCATTTTTCAGTGCAAGCGTACACTGACTCCGGAGCGGGTAAATTGTCTACAAAAGTTTTAGCCGATACGGGTTTTAACACTCCGGTACCGAAATTACTTATAACTTCTACGGACAAATTAGAAATACTGGATATTGATCGAAATCACTTGGAAACTATTCAGTTAGGATATTTGAGTCCAGTTACAGCTGGATTTTTAGCTTCGGATAAAACCGTTTTTTGGTTTAATGAAGGACAAGATCTTATGAAGGCTGAAGTTATATCTCCGAGTTATAATAAAACCCGGATCCTTGCTCTAGGTCCTTATGGAGGAAGTTTAGGCTCATCTGTTAACGTGGAAGCGTCTCATCTAGCTGTGGACTGGGTTGGAAGGAAACTCTACTGGGCTTCGGAGTTATCTGGTGGAGGAGCAAAGGACGCTGAATTTAAGTATGGGATTATGACCTATGACCTCTCTACCCTTGTGGGTCATTCTAACAAAGCGAAAGTTATTATTAATTCAAAAACCCAGATCAAGTCTCTTGCAGTTAATCCCTTTAGGAATGAAGTGTATTGGACAACTTCAAGAAGGAATGGAATTACTACTTTGTTCATTTCGGAAAGTGATGGAACTTCAGTCAGGCCTTTTTTGTCCAGGGATCATGAGAATTGTAATTGTAGTAGTTTAACCTCTACAGGAGATCCTGTGGCTTTTGACCCGAATGGGTTTTATAATATCCCTCGGGGGGTTCTATTCCAAGATAGGGATGGAATTTGGATGAGTGATGAGTTTGGGTGTAATTGTCTCAAGGTTGTGAACATTTCTAGGAGTAGTAGTAATTTGCCGAGAAGAGGTGTAGGTGGTTTTGGTGGTGGCAGTGGTGGTGGTAGTACGGATCTGCCTTTTAAAATTGCTGGAGATCATAATCACGTATATTGGGCTGGAGGGTATCTCTTTGCGAGTGAAAAGTCTGTTGGTTGGAGTAATGGTGGTGGTGGTGGAGTGACGGAGTTGTTACCCGAAGGGGTTAGAGAAGTAAGTGCCTTTGGACCTTATGCTCAACCTTATCCGGATTTGAATTGTCTTATTCCAAGGAAGATGGACCCGAAGGAACCTTTGTTGTTTAATCATTCTTCGCATTCTTTACATTTGAATTTACCTAAAGCAGTGACAGTTAATTGTACAAGTGATGGTGGTGGTGGTGGGATTATTAGTTTGCCTACGAATAAGTATGAAGTTTATTATGGGACTGTTGATCAAAATGGGATTTCTAAGTGTACCCCTACGAGTCCTAGTTTTTGCAAAGTTGTGAAGACTCTGGAAGGGATGTTGCATATTACGGATTTGCATCCGTATACAACTTATACGGTTTTTGTTACGTTGACTAATTATTATGCGGAGAAGGAAGGTGTGGAACCGCTGGTTTGTGCTCCTATTATGCTTAGGACTGCTCCTGGGGGTGAGAAAGCTGAAAACTTTTTTGAAATTTTGAAATTATTCTGAAATTATGATTAAATTTATTAAATTGCTTTTTGGTTTTGTAGCGCCCATGCCCCCAAAACTCTTGCGACTAGAACCCCTCAGCCCCATTTCCGTAAGAGTTGTATGGCGTCAACCCGAAAAACTCAACGGGGAAAAAGTATGGTATCAAATAAACTGGAAAAAGACTGAAAGCCGTTCTTCTCCTACGTCAAGTGATCGTGATGATGATCCCAAGTGGGCAGATGAATCTCGAAGCAATCACAACAGAACAGAATTCTACATTGACCTCATGGGTCTTCTTCCAGGATCAAATTATACTATTTGGGTTGTCGCTTTCTCAGAGAAGGGAGACGCTTTCAGCGAATCTATTAAAAAAAGTGTTAATACTTTCCCTCATCCAAATAATATTACTTTGATTCATGCGACTCCACATAATCTAAGCTTGGTTTGGATGCCTCCGAATGATACGAGTATTTTGAGGTTAGTTGATTTTAATAAAAATTGATCTTATGACCTTCTAAGGTGCAAAAAGGATTTTTTTTTAATTAAAATTTGACTTATTTGACATTTTTTAGGCACCAGATTATGTACAGAGATGGATGGTCTTCTATATGGAACTTTACCCAGCTTATTGACTTCACTATCCCGGGTCGAGTTTATAATTTAAGCGTTAGTCAACTAAAACCCAAGACGCTTTATGGTTTTAGAATAAAAACCTGGTACGCTGGGGACCCTTTGAACCCTTATATTTGGCCTTGGGAAGGTCAATTCAACTTTGAAACTCAAGCAGACAAACCAGGTAGGCCGGGTCAGCCTATTGCGAAAGGTATTGGGAAAGCTCTTTATGAAGTGTCTTGGGAAAAAGCTGAGGAAAATGGAGCGTCGATTGAGATGTATGCTTTGGAGTATAAAGTTGATCCTGGATCGTTGACTTATGACCCTAATTCTACTAGTGGGAGTAGTAGTAATAATGGTAGCAGTGGGAGTGGTAACACTACAAGCAATTTGAATACGAATCAGGAAGGGGTTTCAGGGGGTGGGGTTAGGAGAAAGAGAGAGTGGACGGATGGAACGAAGTTGGAAGTGGCTGAGAAATTAATCTCTTCGGAGAAGAATGTTGCAAGAAGAGTTTTGCAGCCTGAATGGGTTCTTGTTTATAATGGAACTGGTGAGTGGGTTTACTTATAAGAAGTTTTTGAAATTGGATTTGTAAAATAAAAAATAGAGGATTTTTGAAATTTGAAAACATTTTTGGAAATTTTAGGAAGCAGATGGCAAGTAGAAGGGCTTGACTTGGAAACTCATTATGCTTTCCGAGTAAGAGCAAGAAATATATATGGATGGGGGGAATATAGTAGCGAAAGTGGATCTGTATCGCTTGCAGCGTTGACCCTTGTAGCTGAACCTCAAAGTGTGGGCATTATCATTGGAACGATTCTTCTTGCTTTTGTTATTCTTGGAGCGTTTGGGATTTTGTTTATATTTTGTAAGAAAGAATTTAAATTTTAAAATGTTTTTATAATTTTTTGAATTTTAAATTTTGAATTTGAAACATTTTTGTGTTTTTTGTAGTGTATCGTCGAAAGTTGAATGAAAAGCCAGCGCTTCAAAGTCCCGTGTCTTCAGAAAGGCGTGAAGTAGAATTGGCAACGCTTCGTGAACTCCCTGGTGGTTCTTCTTTTATTCATCAAAGCAACATTTTATACGCTGGAGGTGACCTCGTGTTAGATCTTGACCTTGCTGGAGTTCCCAAAATAAGTTGGCATCAAATTTCTGTAACAAAGTTCTTGGGAAGTGGTGCATTTGGGGAAGTTTATGAAGGAATTGCGCTTAATTTGAGGGGAATTGACGATCCTGAGACAAGAGTTGCTATCAAGGTAATCC
The DNA here is from genome assembly GCA_034696425.1 of Isotoma viridis. Classification (NCBI taxonomy): domain Eukaryota; kingdom Metazoa; phylum Arthropoda; class Collembola; order Entomobryomorpha; family Isotomidae; genus Isotoma; species Isotoma viridis. The sequence goes on from JAQGAA010003641.1 coordinate 8,461, forward strand.
ATTAGTGACCGTGTGACCGTAAAGAAAGTTTAAATGGCTTAAATTATAATTTTGTTAACGCTTCCACACAGACGCTGCGAAAAGGAGCAAATCAAGCAGAAAAACTAGAATTTATTCAAGAAGCAAAGCTAATGACACAATTCAAGCATCCGCATATAATTCAATTACTTGGAATATGCGTTGATACGGATCCATGCTGCCTCCTACTTGAACTTATGGGTGGGGGTGACCTTCTATCGTATTTGAGGTCAAATAGACCCCACTTGGGTGGATCAACTTGCCTTACTTTAATAGATTTGCTTAAGATGTGTGTGGATGTTGCGAAGGGGTGTGTTTGCCTTGAGGAGATGCATTTTGTGCATAGAGATATAGCAGCTAGGAATTGTCTTGTGCAGTTGGGACATTTTGATGAGGATGGAAATAGAGAAGGTACCGATGCGGAAGTTTTAAGGGTTGTGAAAATCGGGGATTTTGGACTGGCAAGGGATATTTATCGGAATGATTATTATCGGAAGGAGGGAGAGGGACTCTTACCCGGTAAGAAACATATTATATAATATATTAGCTCGGACTCGGATCTCAATGATTACTGTTGGAATTAATTGAGAACGATTTGACTTTGCATCTCAAGCGTCATAAAACCATTGACAAAATTTTAAAAACATATGTCCCTACTTGGTATACAACTTGGAGTAGGGTGTCAAAAAATCGTTCGAAGTTTTTTATATTTTAAAGGGTGTAAATTGAAATTTAATTTAAAGTTTTTAAATAAAATTTTTTAGAATTAAAATATTTTTCTTAACTTTTAGTGAGATGGATGGCTCCTGAAAGTCTTGTTGATGGAGTTTTCACAACTCAAACAGACGTATGGGCATTTGGCGTCCTTTTATGGGAAATATTGACCTTGGGTCAGCAGCCTTATCCAGCAAGGAATAATTTAGAAGTTTTGAATTATGTGAGAGGTGGAGGGAGATTACAAAAGCCTCCTCACTGTCCAGCAATACTGTAAGCCATTCAAACTTTAAAGAACTTGAAAACATTGCTAATTGGAAAAAAAATTAAATTTGCTTTTGTGTTTTAATTTCAGAGGAAATTTAATGCTCCAATGTTGGGAATACAATCCAGATAACAGACCAAGTTTTAAAACGTGTTTGAATAAACTTGAAATTATTCTTAGAGATTTTGAAGATGTTTCAGTTATTGATGGACTTCCACCTTTGAATGAAATCAACTTTGACCCTTACAGCTATTCTGAAGGTATGAAATGAACCTTAGGATCAGATTTAAAAGGAGAATTAATAAACCCGAGTTCCTAAACCAAAATTTGTATTTAATAATCTAAATTTTTTGTAACAGGTGGATCAGAAACAAAAAGCACCCACTACGGTCACCATCAATACCCCGACCCAGACTCCGTATTCCTACCCCCCTCCAGCCAAGACGACCAATTCCAAGACATATTTACTCCTCACCATTACAACCACCACAATCACCCTTACCCCCAAGGGATCCGATCCCATTTCCCAAAATACCTCGAAGTCTTAAGTGATTCTAACAGCGAAGTGTCTCCACTTCCCTCCTTTACAGACGAAGGATACGAAATCCCAATTCCAAAGAAACCTCCACGTAACCCCAAAAGAAGTGTTGGTGTGTCACATCCCTCAACAGCTGAAATCGGGCTTCCTCCACCTTCATACTGGAATGCAGAAACCCTTCCCCTTCACAGGCAACAAGGACAAAGTCAACCCAAGGTCATAGGTCACTCTACAACTACTCCAGCGAATTATAGAAATCTCTTGGCTTCATCTACCTCAGAAGATGCGGATATCGAAGTCGAAGATGATGATGAATCTCCAACAGATAATACTAAATCCTGTACCATAAGCGAACACCATTATTTTCCAAATATTCGTAAATCTACGAATAATCCTAGAGCTGATAATAATAATCATTTAAGGGGCGTTCCTTGTTCAAGGGCAGTGGTTCCTGGTGGTGGTGGTGGAGGAGCAGGGGCACTTGATAATTGCCAATATTTCAATAGCACCGGGAATAATGGGGAGAATCATTATCACAATTCCTCGTTAGGGGGTAATAACGGTGGTAATTATAATAATCACAGTTA
>JAQGAA010003642.1:0-10580 GCA_034696425.1 Isotoma viridis
ATCAAGAACAAGTGATTCTTAGGTATATAATTATAATTTACTAATTAATAATGAGTATATCTTAACTGCTTTTAAAAACTTAAAATATTAAAATTAACGTACCGGCTCAAATCTTCCTTCTATTATCGGAGCATCATCATAAATAGTCTCTGTGCATACGTCCTGGTTGTCTTTTAATGACGGGTTAGCTTTGTACTCCAAAAGCAGTTGGACGATTGACTCATTATTTCTGTAACTTGCCCAGTCTATTGCCTAGATTAAAAAATCACACGACAAATTAAATAAATCCAACCAATTAGGGTCTGATCTTTAGATTTAATACCCTAAAAAAAACTTAAAACTCGTCAGTAACATTCTTCTTACCGTTCGGTTAGAATCTTCATCAACTTGATTCACATCAGCCCCATTGTCCAAAAGCAACTTGGCAATTTTTTCATGACCTCTTTTTGCAGCTATAATCAACGATGATACTCCATTACTCTGAACAGAATTCACATCCACTCCGCTTTGAATAATCAACTTGGCACATTCAAAGAGTCCAGTATCTTCATTATGGGGACTTGAAGTGGCTAGCATTAAAGCATCTAAATCATCTACATAAAAAAGAAATGGTATAAGAAACAGTCTAACCTAATATTATTAGTAAAATTAATAAGCAAATAAATTAAAATTACGTTTGTTCTTGAAATTTGGATCCGCTCCTAGTTTCAACAGCACTTTGACGACATTTGACTGACCATTATAACAAGCATGGTGTAGCCCTGTCCAGTATTGACTCAGGATGTCATTTACCATAATTTCTCCTGAAAGCCCAAATTAATTACAATTTGCTTACAACTGAACAAATGTATCTGTTTACTTAAAATAACCAAATATTTCGGTAAATTTGCATACCTTCATACAACACGCTCACCACTATTTCTAAATAGCCTCTGACACAAGCTTGACGAAAGGTTTCCTCCATCGGCCCTTCTTCTACATAGTTGAATAAAGCTTCAGCAGGGACTTCACGGAGCTTCAAGTCATTGATCATCTCGTCAAGTGTAAGCATCTTCATGTTTTCAGTAATTTTAACCATGTGTGGATATTCAAATTGATGGGATTCACTAAGCTGTTTCACAGAGTCGAGCTGGCTACCATTGTTTTGTTCCATACCAAAGATTTCCATGCTACCGACAATCGATGCATTTGGATCTTCTGAAGCCCAACTTGTTGTTGGAGAATTAAAATTGGATTCTTCTTCTTTTTCATCTTTGTTGTCGTATTGGCATGGAAGAGATATGGTTGAAAATGCTTCTGTTTCGAAAGAAGATTCATCATGAGCTGAGGGAAGATATACTGCTGGTTTTTCATCTCGAGGGCTGCTCTGGAGGGAACTTTTAGTACAACACGACGATTCTCGTGAGGTACTACATGACGGAGTAGCACTTGAGGGTTTTAACGGAAGTGAATCTCGCTTCTTTTGAGTTGGAACAACAGGAATAATGTCGTCAGTTACAGGTGTCTTCAAAACTTTACAGGGCTTCAGAGCAAATACTTTCTGGAGTCGTTGGTCATTCAATTGTAAGACTTCTCTCAAAGTAGACCTTATGAAACCCTTTGGTACTTCCTGAGCTTGGGTTTGTGGTGTATTTGCATCAGTTTTAGCGTTGTTGAACTTCCTTGAAAGCCTTATAACATCATGAGGGTGCAAAACAAGTTGTTCACTTTTTGATGTAGACTCGTCTTCAAGAATTTCCGATAGTTCATCCAAATTCAGGAATTTTGTAGATCGCGAATTGATTTGTGGACTCTCTTGAGAAATTCTAAATGGATTTACGGCATTTCCTGTTGGAAGATAATTCCAAGAATTTTGCGATGGCCGATGGCGATCCGATTGGCGATGATTTACTCCTTGAGTATCGAATTTCTTCGGTTCCAAACTCATCTTAACTTTTCTTTTCCAATAATATTTTTTTAAATTTATCATCATTTACTCTCTTCCAAAGACAGCTAGCAAATAATACATTTTTGTGACTTACCTTATTAAATATTTGATGTCCAAATGGAGTAATGTGACCTCAACAGAAACTACAGCGTTGCAACTGGGATTCTAGATTCCTAAAATACTTCCGGTTTATGTATATTGTAGGGGCTACTAACGTTTAGATCTATGATATTTGAGAACAAGAAGACGCTGCAAATTTCTAACTTTTACCCCTAAGCAAGAGCACAGAGTACCAACCAGCTCCAGTAACAGCACCGCAAGAAACATTTTTCCAATGAGAAAGAAACTACAATAAAAGAATTTACATACATCTATACAATACATACATTTCAATATTGTCTATTTTCTCCAGCAGCTATTTTCTTCGTTAGTATTCACGATGAAATTAAAATAACAAAAGAGAATTACTAGTTACTAGTCACTAAAGCTGTCCGCCTAAATTTAAAGCTTGAAATGATACTTTAACTCAAAGTTTAGCTTGTGAAATTTTCCAAAGAAAAGTCATTTCATCAACTCATAGCCAAAACGTCTGATCTGATACGTCTGAATGTAGCGTCTTGTTTATTTATTTGTTTTCCATTTCGAATACATTGTTTAATTTATGTATATTATGCATTTATGAAAGACATGATTGTTGAATTAGTCAGAGCTTCATTTATTTAGAGGTTTTTATCGTTTTTATTAAAATTTATCTTGAGATAATTGCAAGTGATTGAACATATCTACCAAACTCTAACAAATATAAAATGCAATATAAAAATTTATTCTAGCCTCCAGAATTCTCTGACTTAAGCCTAAATTCAAAAATACATTGCAAGTGGATATAGAAGCGGGAAAATCGACGTTTAGACTTATGTCAGAGAATTCTGGAGGCTAGAATACATATAGTATGTTGTATCTAATTGAATGTATTATTTTGCTCTTTTGTGAAGGTAAAATACAAGTAGAATGACAATAAGCATTAGTACTCGGTAGACCAGTACTTATTGTTGGTTCTGAGTAATTTAAAAAAATTAAATTCAAGTCTTTTTATTTGATTTTTATTGGTTTTATTTTATTTCATTTTTATTTTATTATTTGAAATTTTTTTAAATATAGCTTGGGTCGACAAACTGAAAATGAACAAAACTCATAATTTCATGGTAATTTCAATTTCAAAATACTTCTCCAAAATCCTTTCAACTTCAGATTCATATATCTCATCATTTTTATGTTGTTTTATCTCAAAAATTATATTCTTTGCATATTTTCACATTATATTCACAACTCACAAGAAGTTTATTTCGTGTTGGCTTGTTTATCTTTTATCATGCAGATTTTACTAATATTTTTACTGGGAAAAGGGAACTACAACGGTCTTGGATAAAGGTTTGAAAATCATGTCTAATCCCTAAGCTAGTTTCCGAATTTTGTCTACAACACAACTTAAACAATCTCCATCCATAGCTACTTCGTCTTAGAATCAGATGGGAATCTCGAGCAAAAAAAAGCTTTCTTATCAAGCTCAAGATCAGTTCAGACAAAAAGACAAATACAGTACTTCCAGCTAGTACCAAAAATATTACAAAAATTGTTACAATATTTGAGCTAAGAGAAATAGGTTTCAATTCTTCCATATCACTTCTTTCACGAGCTTTTATTTTTTGCTTCTTTGCCCTTGACTTTTGAATCAGATAATCCCAGAACCCATGAATTCCCGATCTGACAAACGTATCTGCTTTCTTTCTCAAATAATCACCACCGGATCTCAAAAATGAAAAGCAGAGTGGTACTGATAAAGCTGTATCTTCCCCTCTGTAATATTTTTTCCGATTTTCATTACCAATTCTTTTGTTGCTCTTATAAGAATCATTAAAGTTCTCTAGTTGATTCAATATCTTATCAATATTCATGTTATCTGATACAAATGCAGTTTTATCACACTTGCTTAAACGTTTATCCACAGTTTCTACCATATCTTTACCATTTGTATGCAATTCCTTAATTCTTGAATACAGTTTAAGATAAGTGTCTTTTTCTACAGCTGTTTCATTTTCCAATAGTTGTTTGAAATCTTGACCAAATTTACTAGTAAGGTGTGACCCCATTTCAAATTCCAATACAGTCATTTTTAACTGTTTGATTTCTCGATATTCTACAGAATATAAGATGAAATCCGTCAACTGTTCAAAATTTTTCCACAAAGTCACAGAACTTGAAGGCACGATTAGTGTTGATATATTATCCCCTTTGTATCCAGTGCTTAGTATGAGAGAAGAAAAGAGCCATATAAACATAAAAATCCTAAAACGCTTAGAACGAGCTACAACCCCAATAAAAATGTCAGTTTCCATAAGTAAGGCAAAAATAGTGAAAAACGCAGAGCTCAAAGTAAATTCTTTGTGATCCGGAACAATTTCATTCCATCCCATTTTAGTTTTTAGAAAATAAACCGTTGCTACTATAACTATTACTGAAAATCCCACAGATGCTATTAATATGATCCATACTTCGTTCTGGAATGGCTTTAGATAAGCAAAGAAAGTAATTACTTCAAAATTTCCATTACAGGTGAGAAATGCGTATCCATCATAGCCTAACATAATAGGAGCGAAAGCATGTTTCAATCCTCTAGCAGCATAAATCCAAGGTGTTGCATCGAAGTAAAAGTTAATTGAGAAGTTCAGTTTTGGAACGTCATCAGTAAGAATGGCTACAAATATTTCGTCAATATGGGGTTTCATTTTGAGCACTTCTAAAATTGACTTTTGTGTAAGTTTAGACAAACCTTTTAATCTTTTTGGATTACGAATAAATTTGAAATACGGTGGGAGCCACCAAGTCAGATTTCGACCATCTTGAGTTACCCGTTTTTGAATTGTGTCTAAATCTCCACGGGTTGTAAGATTAAAGTTGAATTTTAAAATTTTTGGAATCTGTCTTGACTTTCCCTTTGTGGATGTTGCTTCCGTATCCAGTGATTCACAAAAATTGCATATGAAAGAAACGTTGCGGTAATCCAGAATGAGTTTGGAATCAATGGAAATTGTTCCAAAAATTGTAAATATTTTTGAAAGAAATGGATGAAGTAAGACAGGTACGAAAGCATTAATTAGTTTATGGTTTGGACTTGACCTTTCCGGACCAATTATAAACACGTATCTTGGTACCATATGAATTGTACCGAATATTGACTGATCTGACAGAGGATTCATTGATTCTACTGTTTTAGAAATGTCTTTGGCTGTGCTAAGGATTTCTTTATGATTTTTTTCTTTTAAATTAGAATATAAAAATGAAACACTATGACAGAACAAGTATTTATTTTTGAAGTTATGAGAGTAATGGTTTATTGAATTGTTGCTTGTTATGAGTATCAAAGTCAGGTAATTGATAGAAGGATTTTTTGTCTTATTATCAGATTTTTTAAAAAAGCTTTTGACCATTATGTCAAATAAAAATAAGTAATTTGTGCAGTTTTCGAAGCCCTGGAGCCAATTCAAGTTTGAAATTTCCATATTTTAGATCTTTTTCTGGAACGTACCAAAGTATGTACAAATGTTTTTTTCGACTCGAATGAATTAGAACTACTGGGTTTTTGTTAGGTGATTATGGCCAGACATACAATTACGAAATGTAATTTATATAAGCAGTTTTTAAACAATCCATTTACAAAAATAGATTAAAGAATTGGAAAGCTTTATAAAGAAGCGATTAAAAACCGATGGACTATATTATGTTTGAAGTTTTAGACTCGGTGTATTTATTCCATTTATATTCATTAATTAAAGTAAATGAAGTATTGCACGCCCTTTTTATTGTAATCTTGTTGATGTAAAAATTGATTTGCAAGTACAGACTGTACAGAGTTCCTAAACTTTATTCAACATGGTCAAATGAATTGCTGATAATTGATAGTGTGCCATCAATTTCCGCATCAACTCAATACAATGCAATATATAATTATCTTCAAAATTTGATCTAATAACTTTGCTTAATGGCCCATTGTATTTATCAGCGATATATAGGTATTAGGTAAAGATAAGCTTATAAACAAAAAAGACATAACCAAAGTAGCCCGTATCGCTTTTCAAGTATACACAAATTATGATACGGGCTCTGTTCTTTTTTATTCAAAACTTTTACTAGCATATCTTTAAGATTAAACAGAGTTTTGTGTAATTACAGTACAGACTATTCAGCCCTAGCCCTAGCCATGTCTTTAGTGCATGCCCATTATGCTTGACTTGAAATAGAACCGATAACATCGTTGTACTTTGCTATTGATTTTTTCAGCATTATTTCAGAATTTTGGCATTTTTAGTATAAGTACGTTTTTTTACAATCAATTGTCTTATTTGCTACATGATTTTACTTATAATTTTTTACGAAATTCGATGATTCGAATGATTTTCATATTTTTATTAAAATAAATTTTCAAAGCATTTTTAACACAAAAAGGGATCACGTCAATATTAAATAAAAATGTAAATCTACAAAGTGGTTGTTTGACCATTTTTTTCTGAACATATTTATAGTCATATGTATAGATAGACACACTCAACCCGAATTTCGAAATCAATGACGATTGCAACTTTTAACAGATTGTCTTATCATTGTAATATGTTTTCATGTGGTTTTTAAACAATCCATTTACAAAAATAGATTAAAGAATTGGAAAGCTTTATAAAGAAGCGATTAAAAACCGATGGACTATATTATGTTTGAAGTTTTAGACTCGGTGTATTTATTCCATTTATATTCATTAATTAAAGTAAATGAAGTATTGCACGCCCTTTTTATTGTAATCTTGTTGATGTAAAAATTGATTTGCAAGTACAGACTGTACAGAGTTCCTAAACTTTATTCAACATGGTCAAATGAATTGCTGATAATTGATAGTGTGCCATCAATTTCCGCATCAACTCAATACAATGCAATATATAATTATCTTCAAAATTTGATCTAATAACTTTGCTTAATGGCCCATTGTATTTATCAGCGATATATAGGTATTAGGTAAAGATAAGCTTATAAACAAAAAAGACATAACCAAAGTAGCCCGTATCGCTTTTCAAGTATACACAAATTATGATACGGGCTCTGTTCTTTTTTATTCAAAACTTTTACTAGCATATCTTTAAGATTAAACAGAGTTTTGTGTAATTACAGTACAGACTATTCAGCCCTAGCCCTAGCCATGTCTTTAGTGCATGCCCATTATGCTTGACTTGAAATAGAACCGATAACATCGTTGTACTTTGCTATTGATTTTTTCAGCATTATTTCAGAATTTTGGCATTTTTAGTATAAGTACGTTTTTTTACAATCAATTGTCTTATTTGCTACATGATTTTACTTATAATTTTTTACGAAATTCGATGATTCGAATGATTTTCATATTTTTATTAAAATAAATTTTCAAAGCATTTTTAACACAAAAAGGGATCACGTCAATATTAAATAAAAATGTAAATCTACAAAGTGGTTGTTTGACCATTTTTTTCTGAACATATTTATAGTCATATGTATAGATAGACACACTCAACCCGAATTTCGAAATTAATGACGATTGCAACTTTTAACAGATTGTCTTATCATTGTAATATGTTTTCATTCAGTAAATTTAAATAGGACTAATATTGTTTGTTTATCTGTGGTTTCATGTACTCAAAATTTACTCAAAAATTAAGCGAGTCGCTTATGGCTTTTTAAGAGTTTAATCCATTTTGAATCTTATTACAATTAAACTTTTGCTTTTCATTTACCCGTTATTATTGAAATACAAAAAATAGATGCAAATAAACGGTTTCCAATAATATTTTTTCTAGTTTTAGAAAGTTATCAAAGATTTATAACACGGGCATGCGCATGCAATTTTCTGATACTTGTTTCAAATAACAAGCTGGAATTTATTGGCTTTGTCTTATTTTTACAAAAGCTTTATTTGGCTCACTACCTCTGGCAATTATAATGTTTTAGGCTTATAAATGAAAGGAAATTTACATCGTTACATTCTTCTTCATTTTGTAACAAAAGCTTTATTTTGATAAAATACCTTTAACTGACAAAAACACAAATGTTACTCATGCTGGTCATAGTTCCTTTTATTTAATGGACAAACCGATATTATTGTTACTTGTGGCTGAATGGAACTATTTTTATTATATGTTTTCAATACATGCTTATTGTAACTTGAATTTAACACTGTAAAGCTTTCAAAATGCTCTTTAAAATTAACATATCTATTTTGTCCTCTGTGACGCAATTTCATGAAATTTTTTTCTAGTGAAGTTGTATAACAATTTTTTCTTCCAGCAGCTACTAATTCAATTAACAATATAATCACAGAGCTTACTGCTAACACCAAAAAAATTACAAAAATGGTTATAATATTCGAATACAAAGAAATAGGCTTTAATTCATCTCTATCCCCCATTTCTTTCTCTATTGTAATCTGTTTCCTCATTCCAGATTTTTGAAGAATATCATCCCAAAATTTATAAATTCCTGATCTTATAATTGTTTCTGCTTTCTTCCTCAAATATTCACCCCCAGATTGTAAAAATGATAGACAATACGGCAGAGACAGAACCAAATCCTTCCCTTTGTAATACCTCAAAGTTCCTCCAAATTCCTTGGTTAAATTTCCAAGCTGGACCAAAATGTAGTCAATATTCATATTGTCCGAAATAAATGCAGTTTGATCACATTTTGACAAAAATCTATTAACACTTTCTGTTACAGATTCATTTTCTTTGATTATCAATGGCAAAATGTTGTTATATTTTTTAAGATAAATATCTCGTGCTTGATTATTAACAAGCTCTTTATATCCTTGTCCATATTTCCTTGCAAGATGAAATCCAATTTCTAAACCAAATCCAGTTAGATTCTCGTTTTCACCTTGTGAAAATTCTTTAAATTTATTTGAATACAAAGTAAAATCAATCAACTGTTCAAAATGTTTCCAAAGTGTGATAGAACTCGAAGGTACAATTAGTGTTGATATATTATCCCCTTTATAAGCTGTACTTAATATAAGAGAGGCAAAAAGCCAAATAAACATAAAAACCCGAAACCGTTTAGATCGAGCTATTACCCCGATAAAAATATCAGTTTCCATTAAAAGAGCAAAAATAGTAAAAAACACTGAACTAAAACTAAGCTCTTTTTGATTTGAAACAACTTCATCCCATTTCATTACAATTTTTAGGAAATATACCATTGCTACTATAATAATTACTGAAAACCCCACAGATATTATTAGGAAGATCCACACTTCCTTTTGAAAAGGTTTGAGGTAAGCAAAGAAAGTTATAACTTCAAAATTCCCATTACAGGTTAAAAATGCAAAACCATCAGAACCAAATACAACAGGTGTGAATGAATTCATAAATCCTCGAGCAGTTATGACCCAAGGGGAACTAGAAATATCATGGATGGTTGTCCACTTGGGTATGTTTTCAATTAAAATGGATAAAATCATTTCATCGATATGAGGTTTCATTTGGAGTACATCCAATATGGACTTTTGTTTAGGTAAAACTGCAAGTCTTTTTGGATCCCTTGTGAATCTCAATAAGGGAGGAATCCACCAAGTGATGTTTTTACCCCCTTGGGTCACTCTTTCTTGAATGTTGTCCAAGTCTACACGGCTCCTTAGTTCTGTGTTGAATTTAAATAGTTTCCAGATAGGAATGGGTGGAAAAGTTGTTGCAGCCATTTCCATTAATTCACAATGTAGACATATGAATGAGACATTTGGATAGTCTAAAATGAGTTTATCGTTTTTGGTGGTTTTCCCAAAAATTAAATAAAGTTTAGTTATAACTGGATGATCAAAAAGAGCTTTAAAAGCAACAATTACTTCACTATCTGTACTTAACACCTTGGGGCCTATTAGGAATATATATCTGGGTACTAAATGAATAGTTCCCATGATAGGTTCTTTATACAATGGATTAACATCCTCAAGAGTTTTCGAAATTGTTATTGTGTTATTTTGGATTTCTTTAAGATTTTTGTTTTTGAGATCATAGTAAAGAAAAGAAATCGTGTGACAGAAGAGATATTTATTCTTTAAATTGTAATTTAAATGATTCATTGAATTGCTACTATTTAAAAGTATAAAAGTTATGTAATTATGGTTTTCTTCTGGGTTGTTTATTGAATTTTCAAACAATGGAATAACTGTTAGATTAAATAGGAATATGTAGTTTGTACAGGTTTGAAAACCCTGTAGCCAGTTTATATTGGGAATCTCCATGTTTTTTGGTTGAAGGTAAGTTTCGATTTGATAAAAGGTTTATGCATGATTCGATATCTTATAAATATGGTAGATTGGAAAATATGTCACCGTGAGTGAAACCTGATATAGAATTTTCTAACTCAATATTTTAATCAATACTTTAAACATATTATTGGCAGTTTTAGCTCATTAAATTATTTTTTGAAAGTTCAAGTTTATAAGATTATATTGATTTTTTTAAATATAAAAGAATAAAGAGCAGATAGAATTTATAATTTACTTTGTTATTGTACTTGATAAGATCTTTCATTTTTATCATTATCGAAAAAATATACATTAAAGTACCAGCTAGTTTTATCTTTT
>JAQGAA010003643.1:0-10579 GCA_034696425.1 Isotoma viridis
CTCTCTTAATATTAAAGTGTTCAGTTGTAATAGAACTCAAATTAACAGTTTTTATCGGCATGAGGGTTACTGAAAATCATAAAATACGACTTATTCCAATTTATGTTCATATAGTTTGATTCACACCATTGTTGAATTACTCTGAGTTTTTCGTTTACATTACTAATTAGGGATTCTATACTAGTATTCGACTCTACACATGCAATATCATCTGCATAGAGGTCCTTGTGTCCCTCTATTAATTCTGCAAGGTCATTAATAAATAAATTGAATAAAATTGGACCGATTACAGATCCTTGTGCAATCGACGCGTACAAGTCGAAAGGTTCTGACGTTTCAAATTTCTAATTAATTTCTAATCAAATTTCAAGTTTCTAATTCAATTTATATTTGAGGATTTTTAAGTTTCCTCAAAAGACATACGGTAGAAGAAGAACAGTTTTCTCCTGCCTCCTCTCAATATTAGTGAAAACCAGGAAAGAAGGCCTATAAAATAAACTCACTAAACAATTCCAAGACGGATATTTCATCGGTATCTCCGCGGGATGTTGTAATAATTTATTTAATGTATGATTTAATGTACGAATATTGTTTTGTATTAAACACAACTTATTAGCTTAGTTTGGATTGGACACGCGACACCACCAGTATGAGGAAGTAATAATACCCAGGGTTACTAAGAACAACAAGTGATAATTGATCCTAGATTTTATGCAAAAACGCAATAACTTGAAAACCAATACTTCATGTGACCTTTTTACACATAATAATTGCTTTCTTCATTTAATGTCAAAATAATATCACTTTTATTGTAGAAAAACAGCATTAAAAAGTTTGCTTATGACTTTTGCGACATCTTCTACTCTAAAATTTAGCTTCGTCCCTTTTCGGTACTGAATAATGGTCTGGGCATCTGATTTTGCTGTTTTCCAGATATATTTTCCAAGTAAATGTATTATTTAAGCCCAAAAATTTTGCCAAATTATCTTTATTTTGCCAAGGAAATTTTCAGGAACAAAATTCTGTCTTTAAGTCACATTTTTGGCCTTTTACTTTTGACCGGGCAAGGTTAGTTTATCATTGTATGATGCATGAGTTGATGCTTCTTTGTTTCCTGGGTCATAAGAGAAATTATATTCCAGGGAATCTAAAAATGTTCACATCAACTATGCGCTTTTAGACTATAATAGGAAATCCCCAGAAACACACACTGCTTATTTGTCAGCCTTAGTAGCAGAAGAAAACAGTGATGACATTTTTTATATTATTCATGACATCTTGAATTTGATTTAGTTAATTGATGAATTCCATATTATTAGAGACCTTTTATATTTTTGTTTAACTTAAAAAATTTGGAAGAAGCCTAAAGAATGAAATTAAACTCTGAATTAACTAAAAAATAAATAAGATAATAAAAAAACAACTCAAAATGTTAATCATGTCATCAGTACCGATCGTAACAACCCGTTACCAGAGCGGAAACTTTTATTGCTCTCCATTTTCTTACCCATCCATTACGCAATTTATTACTAAATTCTACTATACTACATTTTTAACTATCTCTATTTTTACAACAAATAGTAGAAAGTCTACATAAAACGTTAGAACCTAAAAATAGCAAGGATATTTATTTTTAAAAGTATCAACATACATGAAACTGATTTTTAAGAAATAAACTTAGTTTTTTCTCCGGAAGTATAAATAGACGTTTAATTCATAATTCATTCACTGGTAAAACTAAATCAAGGTATTATGTATTATTATTATTAGTATAGTTGCATCGATTACTTTTGTTATTCTATTTAAAAATAAACCTATTTCAATGAGCTGATTATTTTTATGCATGAGCAGTTTAATAATCACAACTATTAAAAGTATCATTGACAATATTATATTACCCAGACAGAAAGAATCGTACGTACAATATCATATTTCTCCTAGTATTTTTTAAAGGTCATGTATTAACTTCATTGTTATATAAGCGTGTGAGTGGTTTTACATTTATATAATGATACAAGCGTCGTGCATGCAAATTCAACCCTTACCTAAGCTGTATTTAGTTTAGGATAAAATCAACATAAGAATCGTACAGGTTATTTTAAAATTCCGTTTTGCAACTGTATGTAAAAATATCTAAAAACAACTATTTTAAACCCTTTAATTGGTTAGTATTCTCAGAAAATTGTAATTCTCGAAGAAAATCATAATATTATAGTTGCATCTGTTCCATAGACTTTGATGTGGGGATTGAATATGTGCGTTACACTGTAAAGTGTATTTTCTAAAATTAACTACCTTATGAATATCTGATTTTCTTAAACAAATCGGGTTCGCCAATAAAAACTAACAAAAATCAACAGACTTGAGGGGCACATGCTGCATGAGAAAATGTTCCATATTTAATAATCCCAACTCCGTTATTTATAAACATTTTACATAAAGTGTATGAATCAGGAACAAGCTAGGATGAGTAACTATATTGCGTATGTGGCTTTTTAATTATTTCCATAGGTAAAATTACAGTACATCATGTAGCATTTGAGTTCTAGGTAAAACTAATTAGTATTAAATTACTCAACAAAGACTTCCGGTGCGTATTACATATGTATGTTGTGAAAACAACGTTTCTTTTACAGTGTAGCTTAATTACCAATTATAGGAGTTTAGTAAGTTCAAAATCCTACGCAATGTGCTGGATTAACGTCATTCATTCAACGCTAATGGAAAGATGTTCTCTAGAATAGCTTATTCGGTTTACAATTCCTTTTAATTTTGGTAAATATCTTATTATATGTAGGAGTAGTAACGCTGTACACATTTTTGAAGTCATATTAATCACTAATAATAATTATTTTCTTTACGTCACGATAACCACGATTAAATGTAAAATTAAATTCTTCGATTTCCATAAAAGAAATATTTGGTTTGGAATACATGTTTTATGTAATGTTAATTTAATATATTCACTTGCATTTGTTGGTACGTTAAATACTGGAAAACAAAACCTCAAAAGAAGGGCATCCACAATAATCCACATCCGCGTGTTTAATTTGGTCAAAAAATCGTCCAAATCACTCAACTCACTTGAAATCCACATCCTTTTTCCTTATACTGATGAATAAGTACTTCTTTAAAATGACAAATACAACGATCCAAAAGTTGCACTTTTCTTAGTCATCAATACAATTCACTTATAAATAAGCTAATTTTAAACTTGTTTATGGCAAGTTACATTTTACCATTTATACAATTATTAAATAAATGTTTTAATTATTATTTTAAAAATTATTGAGCCTATTTGTAATTAAAAGTTTTAAAATTCTTGCTTATCGTTTAAATCACTAAAGGAGAGTTCTGAGAACAATGAAAGGGTTAATTTTATTACATGATTCCTGCATCGTAGCAATATTTTTTAATTTTGTTCTCAATAGTTTCGTAAGTTCTTTTGATCCTAATCAAAATCTTGGCAATTTTGAAGCATATACCGACAACAAGAATGATGATGGATATGAGAACGAGAAAATTATTCAATTATTCAGTGTAAGTTGGGAACCAATAATTTTTAACTTCGTCAAATTCTAGCTTGATTATTTATATCACAGAAACCTCATCATCACTACAAATACAGAAGCCAACAAGATCCGATCTTTAAAAGCCGAAGAGCCCGTAATCAAGGGATTTTTGGTATGAAGGGTACTGATACTTATTCTAAAAATATAGTTTAGCGAATAACATACAAAGGTAATGTATACTTACTGTAGTTATATATTTTTAAAATATTGTAACAGAGGTTTGCTCTGCTGACAAGACGAAGGATATACTCAAATCTTTAGACTTGCTGCGTTGTAAGCCGCAATTAAAATTTGTGAAACTCAAGTTACCTGGACCAAATTTTGAGGTAAGGAATGCTAATATATATTTTAAAATCTAAACAGAAACTATACGACGACAAAGTGAAATGCAAAAACTAGCGAGATTCGAAATCAAGATACTTTCAAATTTCAGTTAATGCCATCAATGGCTCAAGTAAAAAGATGCGACGGAATGTGTCACCACCATAAATCTTGTATTCCAACGAAAAAAATCCTTAAGAGACATCCGGTAAGTTGTTTTGGATGATTATCAAAACACAATCAATATTTTTTTGATTAAATAATCAAAAAATTATTCAAATGTTTTTCAAAAAGCTCGAGATAAATTTATTTCCGAAGTTCAGTATAAATGGCAAAACCTTAAAAAAATATACTGCGGAAAATCAAATTTAATGAAATAGTTCTGCAAAAAATGGATTATGAGGCACTCTGCGTTTGTAATTTGAATCTCATTATATTTCATGCTTAAATTATGTGACTCGGGTTGAAAATTTTTTGAAATGGTTGGTTTTTTAGCATGTACTGTCATTCCCCATTCAGTTCTTGCATTCAGTATGCATGAGTCTTCACGTACAAACTTAAGAATTTCAAAATGCCAAGTCATTCAAATATAATATATATAAAAGCTAGGAGAAATTTTTTAAGACTAAAAATTTCAATTTAAGGATTCTTTTAAATTTATAAAATATCAAGCTTGTCAAAATACGGTTAAAACATGTTTAAATTAACTCGTTGACAAATAGGTTTTTCAAATCGATAGAACAAATAGTATGGGATCTACTTGCGTAGATTTCGAATTAGAGGAACATGTGGAATGTGCTTGCGGATGTCATATTAAACGTAGTCATTGCTCTGAAAATCAGGTAATTATTAAACCTCATCAAGCTAAACTATAGAGTTAAGGTTAGTTTAGTTGTAAACTTTTATTGCAAAATATTTCAGAAGTATGATGAAGGGAAGTGCGCTTGCATCTGCAAAAATTTAGATGAAAAACAAAGATGCCTTGAAATGCCAAATGTTATGAATGAACTTCATGGAAGAAGTGTTTCAAGGTTCTGGGATCATAAAAAATGCGAATGCACTTGTGAAACTTTGGATTGCCCTAGACCATTCGTATGGGTACCCTCGTTGTGCAGGTTGTGTAAAAAATTAATTCCTATTTGTATTCTGTTTCATGCAATTTATTTGAGATAAGTCTTTTATTGATATTTTAGATGCATTAGGATTGAAGATGATGGAGAAAATGTAATTAACAACGACAAGGATTTTGCTTAAAAACTTTCACGTTTATTTAGTGAGATGTTCTAAATTCCATCATTAGGCAATAACTTTGTTCAGCCAGGCATATAATATATGTATATGTGACATTCTATATTTTTAAACAATAATAAATATTCTTTGTTTGCGATCCCACCATACACATCATCTCATCATGTTATAAGTAATGTATTTTAATGTCGCTACAAATACAATAGAAAATAAAATTCCTTTAAAATATAAACTAGACCAAACTGATGTTTCGTTAGCATTGTAAACCATCTGGTTATAAGGGAAAGAATAAATTTCAAAAGGACTGTTAGAGTACAACGGACAGCTTGTAATTTCCAATATTCGAAGTTTTGGATAATGAGTGGATATCCAGGTGGGATAAGGAGAGTTTGGGACTAAAACGAACTTATAGTGAGTCCGGTTAGTAAAAATTGAGGACTATTGTGCGATACGGTTTAAGTCGAGTTGCGACTATATTCTTGTGGAATTTTCAAACTAAAATTATTTATAAATACTGTTTCAGGTATTGAATAATCATCTACAATATTTCAAAAAATCGATAGCATTGGTAGTTTTGCAAAAATACAATAAATACATTTCAAAGTCGAGATATCGGCTAAAGTTCACACTATTTTGAACTATATGCTTGTCCTCCACTCTCATTTTCAGTAAATTACCAATCACGAATAAATAAAGATTTGGGGAATAAATGAACGCAAGATATCACATACGAACGATAGTACGAACCAAACTTCCTCATGCTGCATCATCTAATTACACCCTCAGCCACAACATCTCTTAGCTTTTAAGTTTAAGAAGCACTTCGGTTGCTTATAGAGGCCATGATATTTTTTGGCAAGTTTTTGTAATCAAGTAATCCTCTCTGCTTATTTAAGAGTAATAAGTAAATTCATTATATCTTTACAAACGCAGAACTATTTAAAAAACCAGATACTTCTCTCAAACCTTTAAGCCAAAGAGATAAAGAATGTTGCGTACTAGTAGTGGGGAAGTAAAATAGAGATATAATTTTAGAAATGTTGGGTTTGCACATTTTACGTTCACATACTTATAAATTTCCCCGAAATTGGCCTACTATACAACCAATGAAGTAAATAACAGTAAATAAATATTCTTTTCTATTTCGTTTTCGATCGAACAATTAAATAATTACGTGGCAAGGCTGCCACATTGATAAAACTAAATGTTATAACTATACTGTATGACCATGGATAACCGACCCCACTATTAGCACTAGCAGAATTTCTAGAAAATTTAGTCGTTTCTTTCGTGTGTAGCATTATTATATCACTCGTTTAATCCTAAATTGCGTGATTAAGTTGCATATTCAGTTTCGAGCACAGTAATTTTTTCGGTGTTTCTAAGTAGTAATCACTCCGTTTTTTACATTTCATAATCCTATTATTTGTTTTTGTAACGGGTTGGCGTTGACTCTAAATAAAAATTTTTATCGCCATATAATTATTTTTTTCATCCCTTTACCCATAAAAACTCAATCAAATAAAAATAGTTTCCAGCGCAGGGCAATGTTACAATATTTCAAGGTCGCAGTGTCTAATCTCAGGATGACTTTGCTTCAATCTAGTCTCAATTCGATCAATTTCCGCCCCAAGCGTATCAACAATGTTTTCTCCGTGTTTTAGTAAAAATCCTTCTAAGTCGTCTGAAGTGTTAATGCTGCGTATTTCCTGCAAATTGAAAGAAGTAATGGAGTTTAAAATTAATCGATTAAATACTGATAGAAGTATGATGAAATGTGCAATACTTTTAGCATTTGTTGAACATCTTGTTTTTCAATATATGCCTTGGTGAGTTCACGACCATCGAAATCTACTTCAGCCTTATATCTAACCATAGTGTTGCCCATGTCGATTCCTTTCACATCATGAATTGCACGTACCATCACATCTTGCTCGAGCTCAGTGTTTATTTTCTCTAAGTTGTCTCTTGGGATGGACCGACCAACAAGTGCAGCACTATTTGAGTAAATGATAAAAGACGCTACGCCACCTAATAATTTTCAAAATGAAGATGTACATCATAAAAATAGGGCTTAATATTAGCTTCTCTAAAAACTGTTGACCACAGAGTATAATTAAATATCTTACCAAGAAGGCCACCAATAACAAGGGAACCTATCGAGTCGGCAATGGGAGAGTTTGTCCACATCGTTATGGCCATACAAGTAGCAGCGACTCCAACTCCAGCAACAGCTGCTGTGTCTTCCAGTATGACAACATTCAAAGAGGGATCACGTCCACGCAGAACTGTAAAAACAATTAAATTGTATTATTTTCAACCTTAAACCAAGCGATTCCGTTGAAATACACACCAACAAAGTAGGTAAAGAGAACTTACTAAATTCTTTAAATGTAATATTCAGATCTTTCGCTCTTTTGCGAACTGCATTCACCGCTAGGAATAAGGTAGCCCCTTCCGAAACAAATGACCCCGCCAGTATGTAGAATGCCTAAAAATATGTAATAAGACAAACAAAGACAAATTCATTGCTATTTTAACGTGTATTTTCACAAATTGTGCATCAATTGAATGTTTTTTATTTGGTTTTGAATCTACTTACCCAGTACAGTGACTCAATTGGTTCCATTGCTATCAATCCAATAATTCCATGATAGAAAGAGAGGCCCGCTCCAACGCAAAAAATACCAACGCCAGATATAAGAGAGGCCACGTGCCTCATGTTAGCATATCCATAAGGATGTTCCAAATTTGCTTTTTGACCTGACTTGTGGATTCCATAGGCCAGAATAAGTTGATTTATAGTATCTGCTAGTGAGTGGATAGCTTCGGCAAATAAACTGTGTGAACCTGTCATCGACCAGGCTAGGAGTTTTATCATAAAATTGGAGCCGTTTCTAAAAACATATTCAATGGTTTGGTTGTTATGATTTTCTATAAATGATATAACATACAGCTTTATGTAAACATACATTGTAACTGCAGTCAGAACAATGCGCCCAGAACCATGTAGTAAAGTGTTCATCGGGCTTTCTTTGTCAACAATGTCTTCTGGTCTGTATTCTTTTCTGTACTTTTTGAGTATTCTTTTAATGTTAGATATCGCTAGAGAAAGTTAAAAAAAAAAAAAAATTTCGTGTTACAAGTAATTTTCAAAAGTATTCTCCAACATACGTCCCCACACTTGCAAAGCAAGGATGGAAAGGAAAGGGTAAGGATAAGGGCATTACTACGCTTAACAGCAACTTTTTCATCAATCAGTCGACTACCATCAAGGTACTCCTCATTTTGTTGGCCTCTTCGACGTTTCTCCTTTTTCAATTCTTCTACACTCCCCCAGATCTCCACAGCTCTAATGAATATGTGGAACATTAATTTTACATCAGCAAATTATCAAAAAAACCTTGGTCATTACATTACTAATGGTTTTACTAATACCTTTGCTCTACATCTCTTCTCCAGTATACGGTGATTGGAGGTTCATCCGCATGTGGAGACCGTCGCATTGTTTTTCTTAATCCTGCTAGATCACTGGATTTGAAAAGGAACTCTTGCATTGCTTTTAGAGGTGTGATGAAGTTACGTTCGGTAGAAGTAAGTGATCGCTTCGGCTTGGACATTTGTTTCTGAGCGTCTAGTAGCAATGTATCCTTTCGAATGTTGCGCACTACTGCATCTTTAAGATATTCTTGTACCTTTTGAGAGTCAGGAAACGAATCTTCCAAGTGATAACTGCAAACAGAAGAATAACAATAGGCAATCCAAAATATATTTCGGTATGCATCACAAATATACCATAAATATTCGTATTCGTTTATATCTAGAATTTTAAAATATAAAATATTTTTTGCAGACCATTACAGCTTTTACATTTTAAAAAAGCAACTTACGTACTGTTAACATAAAAATGAAAGTAATTCACAAGAATGAAATGATACTGAAAGAGAAATAGAAGATCCTTACCTGAGCCAAAGATAGAGATCTAAAACATCAGAAGCTATCTCTAACTGAACAAAGTCTACAATAGTCTTTGGGGGACTGAAAGGCCATCCAATACTACTACATAGCCAAGTATATTGAATCGGCTCGTTCCTGCTACACCTTCTTGCAAACTACAATCACAATTAATACATATTTTTTATAATAGTTCTTAACTTCATTCTGCTGACATATGTTGTATACAAGAAGAGTCGTAAAATGCATTATTGTTTTTAGGTAATTGCAGATGATAAAATTTCAAATGTGTTTTAGTATAAGCCTCCACAAACTTTAGTTTTATTACATGAAATATACTCGGCAGGTATTTTTTTTTAACTTTTGCGCTTACCTTAAGGAACATAGTGGAGACAGTATTTATTTTATTGCTGACCGGAGCGCTGCAAAATATATAGCGAGTTCTAATTGGTAATGGTATATGTTCTATCATATCCGCAAGTAGTTTGAAATCGTTTACATTGCAGACAAAATACCGGGAGTCATCGACGGTGCATAAACTAGCAAAAATATCCTGTAAAGAAATGATATAGGAATTTATATACGTAAAAACAACATAAAGATAGTTACTATATCAATTACCCATCCAACAGTGTATTTATATTTGAAAATAACACTTTGTTTAAAAAACACTTACCATTAGGTTAGATAAAGTAGCTTGCGGCAGAAGCGTAGAGTACTTTTCCATTTGATCAGCTGTCGGACGAAGCCCAGCTTGTGAGAGTTTTTCTGGCGATCCTGCCATAAGTCCTTCCAAAACTGGCAGATCTTCGGGATGAAATGTGGTTACCATACCTTTTGGAAACTGGCTTCCATATATGCCAGCCCTTCCAGCAATTCGTAGAGCTTGTGCAGTCGATATAGTCTCCAGTTCTCTTTCTTCCCTTTCATTAATGGTTGGTTTGGTCAAAGAATAAAATATTATTCTTCGAATATTTAAGTCCAGTCCCATGCTAATGGCGTCCGAAGTAACTAAGTATTTACACATACTATTAGGATTGTTGAATTTAATTGTTTGTAATAGTTTCATTTCATGGGGTAATCCCCCGTCGATTACTGCTACTTCACGGCCTTTGCTTTCAAGCTCCCTTGATACAGCGTAGATATCATTTTTACTAAAGCAAACGATACAATCTCCAGGCTGAACATTGTCTAAAGATTCTAAAGCTTTCTTTTCTATATCTAAATCAGTCAACCTTTTGTAACGATGAACTTCAAATTCTTCGCCAGTAGTGGCAACAATATTTCTGACTAGATCAATAGCACTTTCTTCTCCGCAAAGATGAATCTCATTAGCAACAACTCCAAGTAGAGCTCTGGTCCAAGCCCATCCCCTTTGAGGATCTCGAAGCATTTGGATTTCATCTATGATAGCAACTTCATACGGTTTGTGTACGGACGTCATATTAACAGTACAAGCTACATGATTAGCAGTTGATCCATCA
>JAQGAA010003644.1:0-10576 GCA_034696425.1 Isotoma viridis
CAACAGCAGCATCAGAAACCATCCGATCCTTATAAAATGCTTCGAACTTTCAAAGATCGATTCGATTCTAAGAATCGCCCTCTCTCTCCAAACGTATCCTTTCTTAGTGGAATACGAGCATCTGACTCACCTCTTGATGCTAAAATGGATGAAGTCGTAACTCAGTCTCAAACGATACTTAGACCTTTGACAATTTCAAACAGAAATAATGGAGAAACTGTTAAGGACATCCCAAATCGCCGTGTATATCTTGAAAAGCGTTTAGATGAGATTTCTGCTTTTAACGCATCCATAAGCGTATGCAACGCTGCGCTTAAACAGCGGCTTCATGATATCAAAAAGATTCAAAAGGAATTGAAAAAGTTTGAGCGAAAGATGAAGGATGACATTAACTCACTAGTTGAGGAAACTGACAGAACCAAAGAACAGTTTAGATCTACGAAAGAACATCATTTACAAATGGAAAGAAAAGAATTCTTACAGATGCAAAAGAGCAAGCATATGGCAATTACTGATATAAATGTTTGTATGCAAACGAGACAGATAGAGGTTTGAAAAATTCATGCTTAGCTGTAATCTTACCTTTAAACCTTTTTAGTTAAGATGAACAAATTTCCCTTAAATACCTTTTCAGGTTGAAAACGAAAGGTTTCAACGTGGGTTAAGAGATTGTAAGAAACGAAGGCAAAAGCTGGCCCAAAATTTATCAAGACTGATGCCCGAAGGAATTTACAACAGTCGAACAGATTTTGAGTCTGCAATAGCAGCTGCAAAAAGAACATTTTGTGATAAATATACACAATATTTAAGGACTTGTTGTCATACTCAAGGGGAAAATGTTTTAAGAACAGAGAAGAGGCTCGAGCAGAAAGCCTATGGTAATTTTTACCACCGATATAGTAGCTACCTGTTTTATTACTTTTGTACAACAATGAAAAGTATTTTAAAAAGACCTTTTTTATACTTTCAAGGTGGAAGGATGAAAGACTTACATAAAATGGCTAAGGAACTTTATGGACCCAATATGCTAGGAGAGTATTACTACATGGACTTTGTATAATATTTGGAAACCCAAATCCCCAAGAAATTTTGTCTCTATCAAATGACCCTGTAAATCAGAGTGACAAGATAATAATGGATTGATAAATTTCAAAATCACAAGTTAAAAATGAACAAGTTTACTTAAGAGCTACATAATTATAAAAAAATTCTGTGTGAAAAAGAAACTTTCAGGTCAGTTTTAGAAAGAAGGTCAAGTGCATCTTTGGGTTATAATTGATAAAATACTCAATGTCACATCAATAAACTTGACCTCATTTTATAAAATATTGTTGAAACAAGTTGATGTTGGTTGTTTATTTGTCGAAATCATAAGAAATAATATTGCTGTATCTAAATACACTTTTTTAAAGTAAATGCAGTACGTTGCATATCCTAGAGATAAAAAGGCATTCAATTTTATCTTGTGAAATACATCTGGTGCATGACAAATATCAGTAAATTACATGATTTCAGCCTAGGGCTACAATGTAAGATAATGACAATGACAAACTAATCACCCTCATTTCCTTAAACTTATTACATGCCATGAAATCCTCAAAAAATGATAGAAAGGTAAGGTTCCTTCTTTCTCGTGATTTCAATTGCTTTGACTTCAATTGACACTAGTCTCTTGGGGTTTGTCTTCTTTCTGGTAGAATTTAATCTGGCACGTATTACCATAATGAGACCAGTTTTGAGATTTTTATGAGATTTTAAGTTCTGCTTTAAGTTTCATCAGACGAATGTAATCTGTATTTCTGTATGTATGTAGTACCTCAGTACAGGGGTACAAAACAATTTGTATTAAGACGTATGATTTTTAATCTTCTCTGACGTACATTTTAGAGGATTTGAATGCTGTGCTGTAGGGGATCTTAATGGTTACTTTAGTTTGAAATAGTTACAACTTCTGCAAGATTCTGTCTGTTAGGACTTCTCAAAGTTAGGAATTCGGACACAATTCGAAGATGGATTTTACAAAGCTAAGATTCTGGTTTATTGTTTTAACAATTAATGTATTTGTTAATTCGGTTTTTTCTGAAGATTGTCCGTCTCTTGAGACCATTCCGGTATGAATGGATTGGAATTTTTAAATTCAAATTTATTCAATGTTATTTCATAAATTAATTTGTGCATTTGTTTGCTTTCAGGGAATCGATTTAGACTGTCAAGATCCAGAAACCGGAAGTTCAATCAATTGTACATCGGATGTACCTCCAGGGACTACTGCTTTTTATCAATGTGCAAAATATTACACTAGTCCAGTCGGTGAGTCTGAAGGGGGAAGGCTTTCTTGTCAACATAATGGTAAATGGTCAAGGATGTCACAGTTTGAAGATTTTACATGCAGAGTTGGTGAGCGTTTTTGTATTGGTTTTTTGTATTTTTCGTTCATGAATGTTTCGATTTTTGTGTCTCTAAACTATATGTACTAAAGTTCAAGTACCGTTTTAATTGTTACATTCCAAAATAACAGATTGTGGAAAACCAACTGCAGCTGTAGGTGGAACATCCCCTGTAATTGTATTTGGGGAGACAGCTGCAAGAGAAAATTTCCCTTGGCATGCAGCAATATTTAGGTCTGATGGACCTGGTACTCAATTCCGATTTTTTTGTGGAGGTTCTCTGATTTATCCTTCAAACAAAGGATTTCTCATTTTAACTGCTGCCCACTGTGCAACTGCAACTGTCAGAAGTTACAAAATTCGTCCTCTAGAAGATTTCAGAGTTGTTCTGGGGCCCGTCAGTAGTGATTATGATATTAATGAATTAGCCACAGGGACTCAGATCTATCGAGTATGTAAGAATTTACTTAAATTGAATTTTGTTGCAACAGTTGGGAAGTTTATTGCCATTTTACTCCTGTAGGTCAAAGCAGCAAAAATTCACCCGAATTACAACTATGACTTAATTCAGAACGATGTTGCGATAATGAAACTGAGTGATAAAATTACCCTCAGTGATTATGTCTCACCTATTTGTTTCCCAACTAATGAAATGGCTAATATGCAAATCAAAGGAACAGGATTGGTACTAAAATAATTGTACATAATAATATTATACGGTTAATTGCACTTAAATACATTTACAAAATCAATGATACTTTTTAAGATCGCTGGTTTCGGAGTTGATCAAAGTACACACGTTTCAGCAACATTGAATTTTGCTCGTTTACCCGTAACCGAAAATTCTATTTGTAATTTTGCCCTTAGTAAAGAATTGTCAAGTATTGAGTTTTGTGCTGGGTATTCACAAGGTAGAGTTGCAATTTTATCAAGATTTCATTTATTAAATTAAAAACTTTTGAACTGCTAACTTCATTCGAGATGAAATATTTTTCCAATAATATTTTTAGGTTCATCAATTTGCAGGTAAATTAATTCTATTTATAATTTGATTTAGCTATTTTCCGCTTTTGGTAATTTTTGGTTTTTCCCTGATATGATTTTTTACATTAGTGGTGACTCCGGAGGTGGGTTAGTTTTTAATGACGAGCTTTCTAAACGACTTTATGTCCAGGTAGTACTTTCGTAATTACATAATACAAGTAACTTTATTAGTTTTGTAATGTAATTGACATTAAAGGTGGATCATTCTATAAACATAGGGAATTGCTAGTAACGTTGATAGAAGACCACTAATGGACAAGAATTATTGTCAAAATTACAATACATTCACAAGAGTCAGTTCCTTTGTGGATTGGATTCAAGATCAACTGGATGAATTTTTTTCAGATGATAATGATGAATCGGTATAAAAATTATTTTGATCTAAAACCATTGATTTAAAAAACGAGACTGATTAAAATCTGACGATATTCCAATCTAAACATTTTAAGGAAAGTGACTTAACAAAAAGACCCGGAAATAGGCCTTCCCGACCTGGGAGCAATTCTTTGGGTAAAAGATATTTTTCGTGAATTACCATTATCATTTAAAAAGTATTATTTTCCATAAAATATAATACCCTTTAAAAATTTTCAGCAACAAGCGAAGACTTTAAAGTTACTGTGTATAAGGACATAAATGATCAGGGTAATGTTTAATTGTTTAATTATTATGCTTGCACAATAATTTATTATTATAAACATTCTTCTCCACTAAATATAGAAAATTATGTTGAATGGAGAATGCGAAACTGCTCCAGTGTCCCAAGCAATTGGAACAGTGGTACATTTTGGGTCGATATCCACGGAAAATGCTTACAATTCCACGAAGGAACATACTGCTCTGGCAGATCCCTTCAACTCAAATCGACTCCAGAGTCCAGTGTATTCAAATGGGACTTTCCTCAGTTTCGTATAAAATCCGTGAGTCTTTGCAAAGGCCAACCTGGGAGACCATCAAACACAGGAAACAATAACAATTACCCAAGTAACAATGTGGGTGGCAGCAACAACAACGGTGGTGGCAATGGTAATAATGGTGGATTGCCTTCAAATGAACTAGGTATGTTGAAACAAAGCCTATTGTAAAAATGAAATAAAAAATACAGTTCGATTTCATCCCATCCATTGTGTTTCGCTTAAATATTTCATAGTTTTAATTTTTAAGCAAAATAGAGTCATAAAAAATGAAAAATACTAATGTGTTATTTGATTACTAGATTAAATATTTCCTCCCGATAAGCCCTTTTATAACAACGTGTGAATACTTTTGATTCAGGATTAATTGATTATGTATTTCATACTCCTTGCAATTGTTTTCCCATGCACAGGAAACGATTATGAGAAAGTTGGATTGCAGATGCATAACTTGTACAGAAGCAAGCATGGTGTACCTCCTGTCAGATTGAGTGAAAAGGTAAGAGTTGCGGCTACAATTTAATTGAAACCGACACAGTAATTTACATTATGAATTTACAACGCTGACTATAAAAGTTTCTAGAATTTTCTATAACCTCAA
Source organism: Isotoma viridis (assembly GCA_034696425.1). Lineage (NCBI taxonomy): Eukaryota > Metazoa > Arthropoda > Collembola > Entomobryomorpha > Isotomidae > Isotoma > Isotoma viridis. The sequence goes on from JAQGAA010003644.1 coordinate 4,947, forward strand.
CCAACTTTCTAGTGTAAAGAATGCAGTGTCCTTCTATTTTTATGATTTTTTTCTTATTCTTGTTAATAAATTCTTAGCTGAATACTGCTGCAAGAAACTATGCAGAGGAATTACTTCGTGGAAATTCCCTACAACCATCTGGAGAAGGTGGAGAGAATCTTTTTGAAATTTATGGTGGTTCCGATAATAAAGAAGGAATTACTAAACAAGCGATGGAGTTATGGTACAATACGATTAACCAATATGATTGGGCTTCACCCTCGGCAACATCTTTTTCTCAACTTGTTTGGAAATCCACAACTGATATTGGAATAGGTTTGGCCCGATCTGGTAGACGAACTGTTGTAATTGCAAGGTATTCTCCACCTGGGAATATCTATTTTATTGGAAATGGGGATAGGGCGAAATATTTTAGGGAAAATGTTTACCCTCCTCGTTAAGCTTTTTTTTAACGAAAATGATTTTTTTAAACGAAAATGCTTTTTTTTAATTTTTAGTTTAGCTAAATTATTATTTAAGATAAATTATGAAGATAAATAATTACTTTGAGTTTGAGGCGATTCAGTCGGTGGGTCTAACCTTATAGAATTAAGTCAATTAAGGTTACGTAGTATCAAAAATAGACAGACACTTAAAGTTACATGTGGATAGCAATTTATTAATCTTATTTGCTTCTATAATTACTGTCAGATTAGACAGATTGATTTGAAAGTGTTACTCCCTTATTGTTAGCTGAGTTGGTGTTAAAAAATTTACAAAATAACGAGGCCAACTCGCCCAGAATCCAAAAATCCAAATTCGGGCTGTAAATGTGAAGATACCAAGCATAATGCCAATACGACTTCGCTTGTTTTAAAACAAATCGTGTATTTCAGGCCTCGTTATATAAATCTCGGTTTGATGCTAATTGGCATTGACTATGTAGTTACATGGTCTGTGGTTAGTTGTGCTTGCTTACGTAGGTAACTGTGTGCGAATAACCGGACTAGATTTTAAATTACTACGTTTAATGATTGATGTTACGTTTATTTATAATTAAAATTATGTTTTATTTAATAAAGAGTAAATTTATGAGAATTTGTTATGTTTATTTTTATAGCTTTCAAGGTTCAGATGCATAATTATACGTTTGGATCGCAAAAACTTGTTAACTTATTCTTGGCTAATTTTACCTTTCAAAAGCAACAGAATCATTATTCTCATCTGACAGAAGTAAAACAACCCACTACACATATTTATATAAGCTATAAAATAATCATTATCTACATCATCGTCACCATTCAGTACAAAAAAATTAATCACGCAAGCTTCTTCTACCAAGGCTTGTGTAATACAAAATATTATACATGAAGAGGATTAATATGATAGATTACGGTTTACGTAGAATTTCCGTCTTAAAATGTTTACTTAAAACGTTAAATAAATATATCTAAACCAGGAAACCCTACAGACATTAACTTAAATAATACTGGTTTATATTACAATAGCAAGATTTTTAGTAATAATGTGGCCAACTTGTAATAACATAATGACAATAATATTCGTTTGTTAATACCACAAAAAATCAAAGGACTTATAACATACATCTAATCAAATACAGTAATTGATACTATATGCAACTCATGCTTAAGTACCTAGTCTTATCATTTTGTTCATATTACAAAAGGAATACAAATTATTATCTTAAAAAGCTTAGGAAATTTTAATTTTTGTAATAACATTTAGAACCTAGAGTAGCTTGAGTTCAATATCTAGAGAAAAATCTCAATTTCTAAGAACTACCTACCTATATTCTTCATTAATATACGAAAGTGAATGCTAAAAAGTGCAATATATAATATATGACTTATGAATGCGGCCTGTCATCTTGTACTAGTGTTCTATTGAAAGTGTCTACAATTCAATAAACTTTATTAAATGTGAAACAGGTTTTAAACAAGAAGTCCACAGCAAAGTTAACAGTCAACAGTCGACTCTAGATAGTTTTCATTGATAGAGACAAAAGATTAATGAGCTTATTAAATGTAACACACATCTTGAAAAATTTTACAGACCTACCTACGCCGTACTTTATTCATAATTGTTTTTTCTTATTCATAATAACAATGCTTTGCTTCTTATCATGGGAAACCGGTAAAATGTGTATTAAAAGAGCTTTATCGAAACCGCACTACACTCATCTAGCTAGGATATTCAAGACAGATATACTACTACTAAAAAGTATTAATAGTTCAATAGGGAAATTAGTAAGGATTTTAGTATAAATCAAACCACATTTAATAATGCTAGTGTCAACAAACCCCTTTCGCTATGTGTAGTTATAATTGCAATGATGATTATTAAGATATAGACACACTTGTATTATTCTTATTTACACCCTTATAATTTATTATAGGTTTGACTCATGTTTGTAAGAATCTTTTAGACTATAAAACTATAATTGCAAGTAGAACTTAAAACCTTTTTACTCATGACAATACATTATGAACAAATAGGGGATATTAAAGCATTTTTACTCGTTTTCTTTTAAACAAGTATAGAGCAGTGGGCTTTTGATACTTGTTATACATTTTTATTATTTATTATTGTGATGTTGGATGTGGATTTGTGGATGTATAAATATGTTAGAAGATTATCCTTCAATCTTCTTTTTTTACCTCTTGATTTGCCTCAAAGTATGGAAAACTTTTGCATTCTAATTAGTCTTGATTTAACTTCACCCTTTGATGGACAGAAATTTGTGTAGTTATAGCATGTAGTTTAATGTAGGATTTTTACATTGTTGGACTCACACCTGTTGCTGTTACATTGTGTCTTGAGGGTTTTGGATTGAAAACCTTAGTCTTAGCACACCTTGACTTTGGATTTTAATTGGTGCTGGTGTTACTGATCTAGGTTTTTGAGATTGGAATTAGTAATTGTGCTAAAGTTGGAGTTGGAACTTGTAATTACGATTGGATTAAACGCTCACATAAAATTTGCAAAATTGGGAAATATTTTGCAAAGAGATGAGGGCTATTTTTTGCATTTCTGTGATTATTTCGTTTTTAATAGGAATTTGTGAATGTAAATGCCCACCTTTAAGACTTAAGAAGGTAGGGTTGGATTATTAAAATCAGTTAAGCTACAGTTTGAATTGGGTTTGAGTTATGAAAATGTTATATTTGGATTTATTTTATCAGGGGGTTTTGGTAAAATGTATTTTACCAGAGTCAAAGTCACCCGTAGATTGTTTGAATGAAGTTCCTAATGGAGCTGAGGCTTATTATCAGTGTCAAAAATACTATGCAAACTCTGATGGGGATCAGGACGGAGGAAAAGCTATTTGTAGTCCGCAAGGACGTTGGTTAAAGCTTGGTGATTATCAAGATTTTTATTGTACTCCTGGTGAGAAGGAGCAATTTTTTTTAAAGAAACTTGGAAATTTCAAAAATTTTCCAATTCATTTTCAACAGATTTTAAATATTTCATAAGTTTTTGTAAGTATGAGTTTACTAATCTAAGTAATGATTGATTTAGAGTGCGGAATATCAAGAAACGCATCTCTAGCTACATTATCATCCTTCATTGAAAGGGAAAATGAGACGGGAGAAGAAATCTTTCCTTGGCATGTAGCAATTTTCAGACGCTATGCAGAAACGAATTTATACAAATATAGTTGCGGTGGAACCCTTGTGAACCCTGGGGGCAAAGGATTCATTGTGCTAACTGCTGCAGTAAAATATTAAAATAATTACCTAATTATAATTACTATCAATCATACTCATTCCATCCTTCATAAAATCAATTATCCTTTCAGCATTGTGTTACAAAGAGTGATTCTAGCGCAGAGCCTGGAGCATTAGAATCTTTTAGAATTGTTTTGGGAGCAGTTAGTACTGAATTTAGGGGAAATGTTGCGGGTGAATCTCAGATATTTACGGTAACCAAATAATTTTGTCATAACATATTGCACAACAGAAATAAATTATTATTTTTTATGGGAAACAATAAAATTCATGGGTATTTTCAGGTAAAGAAAATTGTTGCAGAAAGAGAATATGATCCATCTAGTTTACAATCAAATATTGCTATGATTGAACTCAGTGGATCAGTTAAGATTTCAGATACTGTGCAGCCAGTTTGTTTTCCAACACGAACGGTAACATTTATAAATTTTTATTATAATAATTTTACACTTTATCAAAACTTATGCATGCATTAGAAATTTTACTTCATGTTATTTTAAATGCTACTTTAGATAGCAAACGCCCAAGTGCGGCCTAATGTTCGAGGCGAGGTAAACGATTATTTATGTGCCAATATTACAACAATAACGAAACAAAATCATGCAAAATAATTTTTTACATTGGAATACAGATCCCAATTATAAAAAATGATCAACTTGCATATCAAGAAATTTTGAGGATTCCTGTTGCGGAACAAGGAGAATGTATTAGGGATTGTGCACGGGAACCCACAATTACTGAGTTCTGTGCAACACATAGCTCAGGTAAATGATGTTTTAGACTTATTTTTTGTTTCAGAAAAAGAGTTGTTAATTATCAGTATAAATAAATCAAAATAATTTTTTAGGAACAAGTTTGACCAGTTTTGACAGTGGGAGTGGTTTAGTATTTGATGAATTGACTGAGAACCCAAAGCGATATTATTTACAGGTCGGTTTAAAATAAATTATCCTGCCTTGGAAAGAAATCTTGTATTTCATATTACAAATATGCAAAAAAATATATTTTTTTAAACTTATACGAAAATTACAGGGGATTTTAACAAAAGTGGCAGGAGAAGCGGACAGTTGTGCTGCTCATGATACTTTCACCAGTGTCAGTGTTTTTTTAGATTGGGTTAGCAGAATTCACGATGAAATCGCCGAAGGTCAACGTATCAATGAAGTTACTGTAAGGGATTTTATTTGGAATAAATTTTCATACAAGAAACCTTCAGAGGAGTTGAAAAAATATCTTTAATAATTAGGTACCCCCACCTCCACCCGCAACATTCCCCACAACACCTCCCACTTTTCCTACTTCAAGACCGGTCGAATTAGAACGGGAAAGGGAAAAGGAAAGAGAACGTGAGCGAAAACGCGAGCCTAACCGTGAGCCTATTCGTGACCGCGATCGCGAGCCAAACCGTGACCGCGATCGCGAGCCAAACCGTGACCGCGATCGCGAGCCAAACCGTGAACGCGAGCCTAATCGTGACCGCGAGCCTAACCGTGACCGCGAGCGCGAGCCAAACCGAGACCGTGAGACAACACCATTCACAACACCTGCCACAGTTGCTCCACCGCCTCCTTCACTATTTCAAAATGGTAAAGATAAAAATACTTTAAAACAAAAGTTACAAAGTATGATTAATCTTTCATTTAGATGAACAATCCTGTTCACAGATTTCTCCAGAATCGGTTTGGATCTTCATAATTTCTTCAGACAGCGACATCAATCTCCACCTCTTCAGTTGAACGGAAAAGTAAATCATTTAAAATTTAAATGTTTCTATTTAATGTAATATTTATTTCCATTTATGCTTTATTAATTCCAATATTCCCTACGCATATTTTAGCTATCACAAGAGGCACAAGACTGGGCAGAGTATCTACTTAGGGAAAATAAATGGGAGTTTTCTGA
>JAQGAA010003645.1:0-10574 GCA_034696425.1 Isotoma viridis
ACGTCAACAATGTATCCCAAAGCGTATTTATTTTTGACTATTAGTATGGAAAGATGATCACACCATAGTCTTCTAATGGAGAATAAAATGTGGAAATTTTTGCAAACCTTATTCAATCGTTACAATCTCTTTGAAATTGAAATATCTTTTAGTATCATCTATGAGTATTATTTCCTTTGATAGTTTTGTTGAAAATTATAGCTAATAAGTAAGTTGCATTAGTGATTACAGAGTTATAATTTATAGAAAGCAGTTTTTAAATAAATAAACAGAATAGAAAAATATTAGCTAAGAAGGTAAGATAAGCTGTAAAAGTCCGAAATTTATTCAGGCTGATAATCTAGGCCATTTGGAAATATTAAATATGGCAAATACGCAAAAATTGAGCTGTGGTTCCATGAGATGTTAATGCTACTTGTGAAGCTGTTGAGAAGCATTTCAATAAGAGTTTAATTCTATAATGCAAAATTTTAAACAAGATGCTTAAGATTGACTAAATCTCAAAAAATGAATAGGACACAAGGAACTTTTATTTAATTTATGAAAGAGTTGAAATAGAAACATGAAAATTATAAGACAGGAGTGACAACTGAAATATATGACATTTAAAAGTGTGAACGGACAACGCCCATGCTTGACAATGCGAAACCATCCCGTTAGAATTTGTAAGTAGAACTTCTTCAGTTAAGTTCAATGTCGGCTTCTTACAACAAATATTCCTCATACTTTCTTAATTGTCAATTAATAATCTTTTTCTGTCGAGTGAAGTGTCCACAACGAAGAGTTTCATTCAATATGGCTTAGAACAGCACCATAAATTCATAAAATAATTCATCCCTCTAACCCTAATTCTTAGTTTGTTGATGAGACACATGAAACACATCACATACCCTTCGGGCAATTGTCACATTTAACAGTATTAATCTTTCTACCTGAATTTTTTATGTCACTGGGCATATACTTTTAATTATGTTTTGGATCGAGACATTTGTCATCATATGTCCCTTGAGGATATTTTCATTTTTTACACTAGTAGCAGAAAAACCTACAAAGTTTTTACTACTATTTGGAACATTGGAACTACAAAACTAGTGTAAAAATCAATTTAGATCCCCGGAGGAGAACCCATTCTTAGTTCATCTTCCCACGTTATTATTGTATGTTTAAAGAATAAGACCCCCACGGGTTTATTGCTTTTGCTTTCCCACATAGTATAAATGGTTGGTTTAAATTACAGTGTATTGCTATATGTACTTATTAGAACGATAAAATACGTATTAATTTAGAATTGTCATCTTTCTACTAGAAATAATCAAATTAAAATGAAACTGTAGTAGTAATATTGCAAAAAATTGTTTTCCATTTGAGAATTATGAGTATTTTTTAAAAGCCTTTTCGGGGGCTGAGCATCCGTTGCGTTACAGTGATCAAGATTGATTTCCTTGTTATTTTTTACTACAAGGTAGATTATGATTAAATTATCCCTGCTTCTACCATTAGCACAGATTTGTAATAATATTATAATGAAATGGCCATGATACAGGTCAACTGTAACTAGCAATTTGTTATCCCACTTTTTAAAACACCGTTGATTTCACAAGAGAGACAGGAGGACTCTCGATTTCCCAAAATAAGAGTGTGGTTATAAATGCGAAATGCCAGTATGAATATGAAACATAATTAATGACGATTTTTTATTATAATTTTTACACAGAGTCTCCCTCCACCTTGCTTGACCTCGTATATATAAAGTCTTATCTCGACAGATCTTGTGGGTCACTCTTAACACTGAGTTTGCACAAGAAGGGACGAGAGATAATTGTTAGTAGTAGTAGTAGTAGTAGCAGTAATACATTTATTATTTTAACAAGAAAAAGATAGATTTTGATCTAAAGTGTTTGAAGAATTTCACGGAAGGATGAACAAGAGTTGTTTCACATGGAAATGGGGAATCTCTACGTTTTACCTGATTTGCATAAGTCAAAGTGCTCTGAGTAGTGTTCTTAATTATAATAATAATTATAATTACAATAATAATTCCAGACTACTTCCGAACCCTGAGGAGAATAAAGAAAATGGGATTGGAGGTTCTGAAGATGAGCCGGGGTACACGTTAAGTCCACATGGGAGATATTATCGCCAATCTAAATGTAGGTAATTGACGAGACTTTTGAATTACTTTTATGAATGCCGTTTTTTACCATAATGTTAATTATTACATGTGGTTAATGTCGCAAATATTAAGAGCCCAAAAAATACAGTTTTTAATGCGTTAAGAATGCTGTGAATTAAAAGCTCATTTTTTTAGAAACTTTGGATTTTAAGATAATTTTAATTGTAAAGTATAATTACAAAATTACAATTGCAATTAGTTACAATCAATAATTAACTAAAAAGGAGCTTGGTAAGTCTAGCAATACCCCTATTAAGAATTTTCTAAGCCCAGCCTGTACTTGGGGCACTTTGGACTATTTTCTATATAGCAATTCATTTTGTTCTGTTGAATACCGTAATTTCCAATCTAATCGCCTAGTCATCTCTCGTTACCCCGACTCTTTTGCACGCAACTTTGCATACAGAAATCATGGACAAGTGAACTTTTAATGTTTATTTGTTTATTAATTAATGATTTAAGACTAATTAGCAAATAGTTAATAATTGTTTTAATGATTCGATAAATTTTTATGATTTTAGTCTTTCCTTTGTTCACCATAATACGCTTTACAAATGAAGTCTGCAGAACGACATCTGAAGAGCATGGAATCTGTTTTACAAAGTGATTTAATAATTATTTATTAATTTAAAATAAAAACTAAATCCCTTTGTTCTTAAAAATTTAATTTTTCTTCTTTAGAACCCAGTGTTCAGCGTCAGGGGGACTTGCACAAGGAAATTGTGCTCAGGGTCTTGGTATGCAAAAAGTTTATGTTGGACTTTTGGAATGTATGGCTTTCTTATAAAGAAAGCATTTTACTATCGAATGTATTAAATTCGTCTAATTTGCTTCTTTAGGTGTTTGTTGTAGATTTGTAACACATTGCGGAGCGATTGTAACTCAAAATGGAACATCATTCCAAAACCCAGGCTACCCTTCAAAATACAATCCTACTGATGGAGCTTCAGTTTGTCAAGTGAGAATAAGAAGGCAACTTAATGTTTGTCAGCTTCGGCTTAACTTTATTAACCTTGATATTGATGGTCCAAGTGGTATCACTCCAACACCTACTGGGGGCACAGCTACTACTGTAAATGACGCTGGCGCTTGTAAAACTGACTCTTTAGCTATTACGTAAGAAAGGAATTAATTCATTATTCAGAAATCATTAAAGGTTAAATTTTGTTTTGTTATATGATTGAATTTTATGAAACTTTTGTTATCAGGGCTTCCGGGGGGACGATACCAAATTTATGTGGAAATATGAATGGACAGCACAGTATGATATAAATCATTTACTAAACATTTTAAATTTAAATTTAAAAATGTTTAAAATTATTTAAAATTTTGATGCTTATTTTAGTTTACGTGGATTTTGGTTCAAGTGATACGGTCACGTTGAATCTTCTCCTGAGTGGAAATGTTCACCGAGAACGACAATGGAATATTGAAATTCTTATGATTCCTTGCAACTCTTTGTCGAGAGGTGTGGATTATGAGCGATATAATGTTAAGCTTAGTAAAAATGTGCATAAAAAGTACGAAGTTTTTTTTTCTAATGCATTTAGCTCCTCCTGGATGCCTTCAGTTTTTCCAAGGGATTTCCGGTCAAGTACAATCATTCAATTTCCAAGGAGGACAACATTTGAATAATATGGATTACTCTGTTTGTATTCGACCGGAAGATGGGATGCGATTTATTGATGTAAGAATCAAAATAACTAAAAACTTTCTTATTTAGTTCAGTATGTTTTGAACTCAAAACACTCATAAAATTTAATGCGATTTGTAGTGGATGCCGTGCCAGCCTGGTGACGTTAGGATTTCAGGATACGGTGCCGCAACAGCACCTACAATGACTGGATTTTGCCCTGTACCTACTGCAACTGCACCCACATATGATTACCTAAATATCATGGGGGGAATTATATACCCTGCGCCAACAACTGGAACACCTCCACAAGCTACGGGGGTTTCAGTTGCGGACAGGTTCTGTGACAACGCTTGGCCATCTTCAATTGCCTCCGCATACGTTAGATGTAAGTTTAACTTAAAACAATTCACGTTTCTAAGAAAATAACATGCATTTTAAAGGCTCTAAAATTCTTATGTTTCAGCGAGTGTTCGTCCATTTATTCTTCACTTTAAAACGGATGCAGGGGAAGTTCCAACTGCAAATATGGACGCAATGCAAGGATTTTGTCTAAGATGGCAACAGAATCCTCAATAATATTTTATAATTGCAATTAAATATAACTCTGGAACTTAAATTATTTTTTTTTAAATCTGACTCTTGGTCATGTATTTATATATGTTCGATTAATCACAGTTGGAACATTCATTAACAAAGTATACAAAGTTTATAATATAATAAAACCTTATTTTTTGGCACTTACTAATTTTATCAATATTTTATCAATGTATTTTTATATTTTATTTGAAAAGACACGTTATGAAAGTAGGAAGTAATTAGCGAAGAGGAAATTAAAAGGGTCGCACATAAACTATGTTTTGAACAAACGCTTGGCTAATAATACTTCGGAGGATGTACTGATGTACGTACTTGAAATCGATTATAATAATTTTTAAAAGTCTGCAACGGTAAGCTGGTAAATGTTTCCTCCTTTTTGTAATAAGTACCCTTCATTGTTCAACATGGCAATAAGAGCCTCGGGTGGAGATCGAAGACGGAGGAATTTGATTATTTGTGTGATCTCGTTTACAGTAAAAATATTTTTAGATTGTTGTTGTGCACTCTGTTGTAATGCGGCAACTAGATTCTTTGCCTATAAATAAAAAAACAATTTTAGATACAATCATGCTTAAAATTAGCGTTCTAAGTCTCATTCGTTAACAAAAGTACCTGATTTCTATTTTGAGATTTTCCAGTCCCCACAGGAGTTCCGACCAAAATTGATTGTGAAAGGGCGGAAACTGCAATCACTTCATCGTCAAAAGCACTGGAAAGGCTTGATTCAAATATTTGTAAAACATCTTTTGCATCATCAGCATTAGCTATTTCTCTCAATTCAACCTTTGCTCTCGCCTATTTAAAAAATATATATTCAGTAACGTATATCCATACACAAGCGCAACCAATACTGTTGACTAAACAACAAGTCACCTAATTGCATACCTCTGTAAGTCGAATGAGCGATTCTAATTGACGAGTTGTGATGGGAGTAGAATCATGCATTCGATGCTTCACCCTTAATCTTAAATAGTATTCTTTTAAAATAGCTGCAGCTTCTGGCGAAATTTTTGGATGGACGTATTGTCTAGCATAGGCAATATATTTTCTAATGAGTGTATGGGGTATCACGTCTAATTGTTCTTCGGACGAGAACTTTAATCGATCTCTGAAATATAAAAATTGAGAGTTAGTACAAGTGCCAGTCTTTTGAGAAAAAATATCCGAGATACTAATAAAAGTATGCTTTCTTTACATAAGAGGAGTATCAGGACACATAATGTCCGATTCTTGGGTATTCCCAACGCTGCAGTGCCCATAAGAGGTAGAGGTCCTAGAAGCTGAAGATGTCTTTCTCTTGCCCATAATATGCTCAACAATCCTTTTATCAAAGTCCTGATTAACGAGACCCAGAACAAAAAAACATTACTTATAAAAAGTAATTGACAAAATAAGAATTTGAATTAGGTATGCGTTTAACTCACCTTATTAGGTTTATCCAAGAGAATAAATGTTATATCAAATCTGGAGAGAAGGGCAGAGCTAATTTTAATATTTTCGCTAACACTCTTTCGTCTATCATAGTGACCTCCTACAGGGTTTGCAGCAGCAATAACTGTTGTTCTAGCTGAAAGTGTTCTAAAAACTCCGGATTTGGCTATGCTCACGCTCTACATTAATCAAAATTGATGTTTGAAACAGCTAAGTAAATTTTGACGAACAATACGGTATAATCCAATTTATATGAAAATCAGTGTACCTGTTGTTCCATTGCTTCTAGAAGTGCCTAAGTGCAGTATAAAAATGTTAATAAATACAATGAACTCTAATTATTCAGTAAAAATAATAACTTCAAAATCATACCGGATGCTGCGGTAGCATCTTATCAAATTCATCGATACAACATACACCTTGGTCAGCCATAACCAAAGCACCAGCTTCTAAAGAATATTCATCTCCATCTCTGACCAAAGTAACAGTAAGACCAGCTACCGTACTTCCCGTTCCACAAACGTAGACACCTTTCAAAAGTCAAAAGCAAATAACATTTTGAATATTTTGTTGCATTCCAATTCTTCCAAGCTTCATTCAAGTTCATATAGCTTACCTCGAGGAGCAACTTCAGTGATGATTTTTAACATTTGCGATTTTCCGATTCCTGGATCACCGATCATTAATATATTAATATCACTTCTTCTTGATAGCATATCATCATTGCCATGAGAGGCACCCCCAAATAAGCACAAAATTAGACTAGCTTTCACCAATTCATGACCACAAATTGATGGACAGAGAGAAGCAGTCAAAAGTCTAAAAAGATTAGGAGTATCGTGAATTTCCTAAAAACAGAATCATACAAATTAAACCAAGTTCATTTTACAAAACTATATTAATAAACATGAGAACTAACCACGATTGCACAATAATCCTTATTGCTGAGACTGAACCAATGTCCACCCATAGTTCTTTCAGAGTCCTTATGATTTCTCATAGCCACGGTTTCAATGTAAAGATTATGTAGGCTTTGCTCTCCATTGAAATGGAACTCTTTTTTCATCTTTAAAAAATAATAGAAAAATAAATGTATTGTATTAATGAGCTCGAAAATTTCTAATAACTAAATATGCTCACTTTAACTATTCCAGTAATTGTTACAGCATCTCCAGTATTGCATTGGTGAACTAATCCATTTGTGAGTTCGCAATCTATCGTTTTTGGGACAGATCCTTTTTCAATCTAAAAAACATTAATTATAATAATTAGTGTTAAGCATTCTTACAAAATCAGTGCTAATTTAGAGTCAAAAAGAATCTCGTCTACAAAAAGGCAACAAACGCACATTATGATGTTGGATATCCTGTACTTTAATTTTTCGAGCATCCATCATCAGCGTGGAGGAAGCAGTTTCCACAGGTTCAAAAAACTTCTTATTATCACAATCTTCACTGACTCCACACCTTTTCGGCAATGTAAATATTCCATGAGGTTGATCTACTAAAAACTCCCTTTGACATATCTTGCAAAAAAATGCTAATTGAAGGCAAATTGCTCGAACTGTTCCTACCCCAACAACTGCTCCTCTAATAGTCACGAACTTTCCTCCGTACTGCCACCTCCATGGGTTTCGGTTGTTCCATCCTCCACGACCTCGGTTGGGGACTCCGTTGCTCATTATCTTGTCATGACCCGCTGAGGCTGAGTGGTGCTTCTTTTAGCTTCTTGGCTTAGCTTCAAGCTTCAGTTCATCAGTTCAGATTCAGAGTCAAGAAGACTGATGAGAGATTAGAGGCCTTCGAAAGCCTATAAGATATGAATGTATTATATAAGTTCAAAGGTTCATTTGATGCTCAAATCAAGGCTCAAATATGCTCAAATTTTGAGCATATAGTATGTAGTAACTTTGAACTTGAAAATACCGGATTACAGATTAAGATTATGGACTTCTAGTGTGCGACGACGTGCGTAGCGTTCTGACTTTTGGCTTCAGACTTTAGCTAGTGGACCGGTTCTGACCGCTAACCTAGCTTTTGTGTTTTTTTTGACTATTTGTGATTTGCAGATTGATTATGCAGATCACTTCACATTGTCAATTGTGCATTGTTGATTTCCTTGCAATCTGATTTTTTCCCGTGAACAGACAAACACGCTTCACACTTGCAACAACTACAATTTACAAGACAATAAACAATGCAATTAATATTTTGCAAGGATTTTGCAAACCTCTGTTCCAAAATGCTTTTATCGTGTCAAATTGTCAAACAAAAACAAATTAATATTTTAGTTTCCCGCGGAAATTTAATTCTAAGTTGCCCCTTATTTTCTGGCGGGGAATTTGAACAGTTTTGATTTAAAGCTTTTGTGAAACAAGTTGCGCAAAGAAACTCTTTTTAAGGTTTCAGTCAGACTGTCAGCCAAAAGCAACTGCTTTTCTCCGGCTTATAGAAATTACTTTTAATTTTCATTTAAATTACTGAATTACTCGGGATTGATTTTTGAAAGTTTAGGGAATTTAACGCGTGACGCTGTGACATTTGACCTTTAGTAAAGAAAAACAACTTCAAACTTAAGAATGGCAGACGAGGACGGGAAAGAATATCGATGGGAAACTGGATATGAAAAAACGTGGTAGGAGGACTTTTTTCAGCATTATTTTTTCACATTTACGCATTTACACATTTAAGTTTAAGTCGCTCACTCAATTAATTCAAGAGAGAGTGTGACTTTGATTATTTTGTATTTTGTATGCAATGTGCAATGCATGACCATAACCCAAAGTTTCAAGTTTGAAGTAATAGTAAGCAATCAACAAAAATGTAAAAATAAGCCCTTGTTTGTTTGCTTTTTTGCAGGGAAGCGATTGAAGAAGACGCTGATGGCTTGTTGGACACAGCAATAGCTGGAATAATAGAAAAAGGTCGTAGAAGACGACTTGAGGAGCGTCGATCAGCTGGTCATGTTCGTCTTGGAATTATGCGACACTTTTATATCATCCTTGACCTCTCAGACTCAATGAAAGATACAGATCTTAAACCCAACAGAGTTCTTTGCTCTTTGAAGGTAAATATTGAAACAATGCCAACAATTGACTTAAACGTACAAAGCTTTACTGTGAATTGTGTGAATAATAATAGCGCATTTGGATATTTACATTTTAATTTAATTTTTAGATACTAGAAAAGTTTGTTGATGAGTTCTTTGATGGCAACCCAATGAGTCAGTTAGGATGGATTGGAACGAGGAACAAAAAGGCTGAAAAGATGGCTGATTTGAGTGGTAATCCCAGGAAGCATATAGAAGTCGTCAGAACTTTAAATGACAAATTCCCTTGTAGTGGTGAACCGTCATTCCAAAACGCTTTAGAAATTGCTCTAAGCTCCTTGCGGCACATGCCAACTCATACATCAAGGGAAGTTTTAATGATTCACGGAAGTCTTACTACTTGTGATCCTGGGGATATCAATGTAACGATAGAGGTATGAGTTTTGGCTTCTGTAAAGCCATTAAGCGTTTTATTGTTAATTTATCTTCAGCAGTTAAATTCTCTAATATTAATTTAATTGTATTTGCAGGAAATGAAGAAACAAAATATTCGTTGTTCTGTAATCTCATTAGCAGCTGAAGTACGAGCATGCAAAGCTCTTTGTCGTGGTACAGGAGGAATTTTCAATGTTATTCTGGACGAAAATCACTACCAAGACTTAGTTCATGAGCATGTTGAACCTCCTCCGTTAGCTAGGAAAGCAGAATCATCTCTCATCAAAATGGGATTCCCTCAAAGAAATCAATCTGACGATCCCTCAATGTGTCTTTGTCACTTGGATGATCCTTCAGCGTGCAAGCTAATCCCTGGGGGATATATATGCCCTCAATGCAGAAGTAAATATTGTGAACTGCCCGTAGAGTGCAAAGCTTGTGGGCTTACTCTTGTCTCCGCTCCTCATCTAGCTAGGTCTTTCTTACATATATTTCCTCTGGAACCTTTCGAAGAAAAAGATCCTGAGGACTGTATTTGCTTCGGATGTCACAAGACTCTGCCGGATAATCACAAGCATGTATGTTATAGGTTTAGGCTTATACACTTATACTTATTCAAAACCCAGCTCGCTACAATGCATTTGCATCACTAATTATATTAACTAACAATGACTTATTGATTTTTATTCGTAGATCTACAAATGCAAACAATGCAGTAGAAGATTCTGTCTGGATTGTGATCTTTTTCTCCATGAAACCTTACATTGCTGCCCTGGGTGCTCATCTGTTCCTTTAGCCAATCAAATGAATTTCTAGTTATGGATAGTTATGGTATTGAAAGTATGATAGTTAAAATGTATTTATACTTTGTCATAATTTTTTACGTAATCCGTAGGATCAGATGTCGTGTAAAGGGACTTTTTAATGCACATTCTAATAGAATAAAAATCCAAGTTGAAAATGCGGTTGTTTTTGTGAGGTTTTAAATTTTGTTATTTTTTTTATTGAATTTGTCTCCTCACTTAACTTATCTTAAGGTCTTATTATAGAATACAATATAATAATTAATTAACAATTTAAATCTACCAACGTCTCATGTCATAAGTCCAAAGCGATAAGTCCAGTCGAGCTCAATGCTAAACTTTTGAATTTATTTGCATAGTATTGACGTGTAACTAACCCTCGATAAAATTACTTATTAAAATCATAATAACTTTTAGGTACTATTTTAGAAATGGTGACTTACTCGTTACT
>JAQGAA010003646.1:0-10574 GCA_034696425.1 Isotoma viridis
TGAAAATGCCATGTCACCTTAGATATCACAATGATAATCTGCATGACGATCAACTCATGAGCGTTGCTATACATAACTAGCAGCGCATAGGGCCAACATGGCAAGTTCAACTTTCTGTAACTCAAGTCAAACTGCGTATGGGGCGCTAATTTTTTGTGTGTGGGGTTTCTTATTTTTTGCTCGATTTTTTGAGCTATAATTCAACAAAATCGTCCAAAACCCACCGAGTAGTGTGCATTGTTAGTAGACAATTTTCCCATTAGCCCATCAGCGTAGAATAAGCTCAGAATAGAATATTCAGTAATTTATAAACTTGATCAGCATTTTTAGGAAGAGTATAATCTGACAGAATAGAATGGTCGTAGAATAGAATACATTATAGTGATTCAACTAAATCAAGAATTTATTAGGTACAATATTCTGCTAGAATAGAATAAATACAAAATACGAAGTTCAAAGGAACACAAAAAATTACTACTAAAATATTCTACCAGAATAGAATATCAACAGAATAGAATACAAAATTAGTATCAAATCAAATCAACTATAAATTCAAAAATAAATCTTAAAAAATCAATGTCCGCGGCCACAGAGACTTATATGTGAGTGAAATGACAACTGATTTGGATTTTGAGCTTATATTTCAAAGGTTAGAACAAAAAATAGGACTTAAAAAAACTAATGAGTCTGATACTGCAACAGACAGACATTTACCTAGAATAGCCCCAGAGTAAAATGATACTCTCGGGTGTCACAAAATACCTACAGAAAAAAGCAGAAAAAAAACTCGACTGGAAATCCAAGACATTGTATCATTTCAAAATCAACTTCATCTCAAAACACAGACATTTTCCGTTCCATTTCCTCAATTCATTCTCTATTTCTTTAAATTTCTAAAGAATAAATGTGATATTGTCTTTTTAGAACTTACCAGGGAAATGGATGTATCTATAATACAAAAAGTCACATCATGTAAATGGAATCAATACGATATCATTAGTTCACTTTAATGCAAACTGTAACAATCGAGTTGAATGTTCTATTACGAAATTGCCATGATTTAATCTTCACGGAACTATTGTATGCTATAATATTATAACGAGCATACAAAAGAGTTGAGAACAAAAATTAAACTAATTTTACCTTACACAACTATCCACTTTCACTTTTTCCACTTTCTTCCCTACTTCCTATAGAAAATATAAAACAAGATATTCTACCCGGGTTTTGCACATAAAACCAAAATAATTAATAATAATAACACATTCTCATAAAAATACTCTATAGTTATAACCATTTTTGCATTTCTTTTAAACAACATCATCCCTTGTATAAAGTGTAAAATACAAATACATTCATTTTCCAGGACATTCTGTATAAATCTGGTAGAAAGCTCATAATTGATTAAGTAATATAGCTTAATTCTCTGAAATAAAATATAATCTTACAACTTAATAAGTCTTATTCTGTTTTGAGATTTAGTAATCATAGGATTAAATAGAGATTCCAATGCAATGCCAGTGGTGATTCCTGAGGTAACACAAATTTCAATAGAAAATGTAATCCCCTCAAGCTAAACCAACTAATTCTATTCAACCCAGAATATATAAGTTAACATTTACGAAACCAAAAGATTACTTCATGCTGGTGTTGTTGTAAAAGTAATCAATATCTTTCTTCTGAACATGATTACTTGCAGAATTGAGAGTATGGTTAATTCGACAATTATAAATGAAGAATGGTGAACTTACATAACTTTTTCCTAGAATTGGTTACTCATCCAGATATCCGTGTGCAACGTTTGGGTTACAAGTGTAAAGTATCGGAAGCTTAAATAATGTATTTGGATAAAATAACAAGTTGACTGAACATTTTTGGATTTTGTTGAAGAAATTGGAAGACCTTAGCACATATATCTTGGAATTGGAACGATAAATCATTAATACTTAATTTATTTATTAAAACATATCCCACGGCTTTTATAAGTTTCTACTATAGGCACACTACATGTATACTTAATAAGTTTTAAATGTATTAAATTAAAATTATTATCATTCATTCTGCATAAGAGAAACCGTCTTATAAAATAGTTTTATTATCTGCCTACACTGCCTAGCATTCATTTAATTCATTCATTTTAATTCGAATATTTATGAAAGTTTTTTTACTTAAAAGCAAACAATACTTTCTGAGAATATATACTTGTCACTGTTGGGAAAAACTTTTAAATCGGTTTTAAAGTCCATATTGTCCAAAACTTACTAACGCTTTCAATTACAAAATGCCGCGTAATGAGTTTATCCTAAATTTAATTTTTTATAAAATAACTTTAATATTTGTTAATTTAAACAAAAATTAAGAAACTTTTTCTAACACGATATTGAAAAATGCCTAATATTTCTTTTTTATCTCAAAAAACTATTTTTAAATATTAAGAAGTAGGAAATTCAATCTTTCTTCGTCGTACTGAAACATTCTAGTAGATTTTCCTGTTCTTGTAAAACCAACATTTGACATATCTTCTGTGGTGAACCTTGTATTCTTTCTCTCGAAGGATTTCCTGGGATGCATTGATTTTGAACAAGTCATTCGGAAAAACAAGACAACAGGATTTATCAAAGAATCCCAAATCTCTTGTCATTTGTTTGCTCAGTCTGAATGGAAATTAGGTCTACTACGCTCTTTAGACTTGTGGAAGATGTTTTAGCATTCTTTCCAATTAAATTCCCTTCATTACTTTTCACAACAAACACCGAGCAAACAAGACTTTTCTTCAAAGCGAAAATTTATCATTACACTTTACGTCGCAAGTGCAAGGTCAGTTCAAAAAACATCTTAAATGCAATGTAAAAAAAATTAAAAATAGTAACATTTTAAAGTTTAGTAATTTATGTTAAAAGTTGGTGCCGAGATGGTGAAAATATACGAGGACTTAAGTTGCTTTCAAGTGTTTTTCTAGGGGCTTATGTTGCCACTGTCCAAATTTTCATTTCTTTAAAATATAATGCAATTTACATACTTTTACTATTGTTCACTAACATGCAAGGCCAAAGTTTAAGCCCATGATAGAAAAAAAGTTTGATCAGCTTGGGATTTCATCTTCCATTCATCTTTCATCTTCTTTCAAGATTTTCCATTTAAGCATTAAACTATTTTAGTTTTTTCCCCCTTTCTACTAAACTCAAAACATCGTTTATTTTAACACGTGGGAGGAGAGACATGGGAATTTATGAAAGTAAACAAGTCCGATTAAATTATTTGTCTCGGGGGTTTTTCCTTCTACGAACAAAGAAAAGGAAACTCTTCAAAACCACTCGGTTTACATTATAAGCTTTCCCAAGGATTTCATTTCCTGCTCCTACACGTAATACATGGAGAAAACAAACAAATGTTGGATTTATTGGAACAAAAACACCGTAAATCATTTACTTAGTGTCAGTAATACTATTCCATCAACTCAATTGTAATTGACTTTTGTAAATTATCTTTTATAAATAAACATCGATGTTTATTTCAAGTCCTTGCCTTTCCTAATACCATTTACCATTTGCATTCATACCCGAATTTCAAGCGTAATTGACTCTAACTCTGTTTAAACTTTTAACTGTGCCAGTAATCTTTAGTCAATTGTAAAAAATTTGTCAATTCTAAATGAAAATTATCGTGCGCGTTTTGACACTAGATTTGTGCTAACTTTTATTTTAAATTGTAATACAAACCATCGTTGACACTTGTAATCGTTTTGTAAATAAAAGTATTCGTTTTTGTGATGAATTAATTTTATGCCATTGTAAAATTTCAAATAGGGAAATCAGAATCAGTAAAGAATTTAAGAGTTGAAAGAATTATGCAATCAATCAATCAATCAATCAAAGATTATGGAACTAAAAATTGACGATAGTTATTACGAAATAAACAACTTTTAAATGAAAAATTCCGAGTGGAATTAATTTTAAAGGCAAATTCTCCCTATCTTCATATTTCGTTCAATTTCCGTATAGCAATGAGTTTAAGAAATCCTTGGGAAATGGCATTTCCTCTTGTTCATTTCACTTTTCTGATATCCTCCTATATGCTTAATTAGCGTGACAATTAAAAACACAAAAACCCTCTCGTGTACACAAACTAACTAATTATGAATTTGAAAATTATTTACTCACAAAAATTTATTACGTCTTAATTGTAATGGACAAGTTTACGCCCCTGACTTAATACTCTTAAAACTCATTTGTACAAAAATAATTAAAAATACGCTTTAACCTCAAGTCCAAACTTTCTCAAATGTCAGCTAAAATAAAGCAAGTCTCAAGAGATCTTTGGATTCCCGATTTGAGTACAAAAGTTAAACTAATTTTTACCTTACACAACTATCCACTTTCACTTTTTCCAAAAGAAAGGAAACGAGATTAAATTCTTTTAAAGTATAACATTCAATATATTTCAAAGCTGAGCGTTTCCGTGACGTAGGAATTGTCAATAAAAAAATCAATACAAAATAAAACGCAATACCTGAAAAATCTGCCCAAAACTTATTTTGTGAATTTGATTTGAGTGTAGAATTCATCAATTTATTTTCACTTTTGCACAAAGTAAAAAGTTTAATGTAAGCTCTTTCAAAAAAGTTTTAGTTCCTATCTAAATCAATCTCATTTTCTCTAGGTGTGAAAAACAAAAGGAAATAAATGTCCCAAGTGGACTTTTAGAATTTAACAAGCTTAAAGGAAAACGCATAGGCAAAACTTTATCTGTGAGATTTCTAAGCTGAAGGCTGAAGTCAATAAGTCCCCAGCTTCAAAAATTGTTTCTTTACTTGGCTTTGATTCTATACCAAAATTGACCTATTGACCCCTCGGCCTACTTGTCAATTTTGGATGCCCTTGACGCATATATTTTAAATGTAATTCTAATCTTTATAACAATTTTCACTCATATATTTTACAACTTACTGAGTGGCTAATTATCCAATGTTTTTAATTAGCTAATTGTGTTTATCATAACAAAAGAAATTCTAATGGGTACTATAAATGAAATCTGGTTAATATTACTATCGCACAATGAAACAAATGCGTACCTTTGTCTATTCCCTTTGAACTTTGGAAAACAATCATCCTTTAATGCATATAAGTAATACAGTGGTATATGTGAAAAGAGAAGAGCAACTACAGGTACAATATATCAAATATTTTGAATTGTTGCCTTAAAGTCATTAAATGATTACATAAGATGCTGTCTAATCCTTTATTAAGTAGCAAAAGCTACTTAATACAGGATTAGACATCATCTTAATTTAGTTTAACTAATCCTCTTAATTTAATGAGTCTGTAAAACATGCCGACTTAATAAAAAAAGGATATAATGCTACGTTTTACTGACTCCTAGCATTTTATACTGTCCGAATTTACTGACCTCTTAGGTCATTAGTCGTCTCAGGCCGTGGGATTATCCCATTTGTAGAATGGTGTTTACAATGTCACCCAAAAACCTACACAAAGTACGACGCAACACAGTATTGCATTTTCCTTATTCAAAGGCCTCCAAACTGCATAACCAAACCACAAGAATTAAAAGCAAGAGCAGCGAGAGCTTACTTTCTTATGTACAAAGTGAAAGCATCAGAGGAATGGAACCCACACGGGTTGCCTTTTGGCTTCAGTTCAACTCTACCTTTCACCAAGAGAGAAAGTCACTCTCTCAACCAAATAAAAAGCTTTCCTTTCTCTTCTTTTTCACTCTTTGTCCATTTTCTATTTAAAATAGGGGCGATTTGAAATTGGTTAGAATTATGTGGACTTTACTACAGTATAATAAATTATTACCATTTTAAAAACACAAGGAACATTTCTAATTATTAATTATGTTATTTTAGAGTAAAAGTCCTTACTATATCTTTTAGAAATGGCTGAATATACTATTGGCTAATGGTAACTAATTTCCGTCTCATTTTGCCTCATCAGAGATTTGGGCAAATTAATACAATCTTTTAAAAACAATTTAAATAACTATTAACAAAATTAATTAATAACAAGCTTAAGGACACGGGATACAAGTTTAATATAAAAACTTTAAGCTCAAAACATTCTGATGCCGAACTCGCAACAAAATGTTAACCCATGGAAATACCCAAGACTATACCTATAACAAAAATTGAATTTGAACTAAATTAGGAACAAACTATTAAAAATATGGTGTGGGATGACCTTGTGACATTTGATTATGAAAACTTAACAAAAAATGAAACTAAATTCGGAAACAATACTTCAATATTATCCTTATGGGATGGCGAGAATGAGTCGGAAGGAATATTGCGACATTCATTGTTCTGGACAATTGTTTTAATTGTTGCGTACAGTGGGATATTCCTTGTAGGGATTGTTGGAAATGTCATGGTTGTTTGTGTGTTGACGATGCGATCTGCAATGAGAAATGTCACCAATTTATTCATACTCAATTTGGCTATTGCCGATTTACTCGTTGTCATCTTTTGTGTTGCTCCAACTCTATTGGCCAATATATTTGTCCGTAAGTAAACATATTTATTTGCATTTTTTTATTTAAAATGGGAAACCCGTTGAAAAGCTCATAATATTTAAATTTGGCCATAATATGCCAAAGGACTGATATGAAAAAGCTTAAATAGTTTAAGATAAATTTAAAAAGCTTAAATTTTTTAGAGTAGATATCTAAATAAGGTTTTAATTTAGAAAGAAGAATAGAATAAGCTTATTTTTATCTCTAATGTGTCTGAGAAGTTAATAAAGTTAATTAAATTGTAATTGAAATCTGAACTAAGAAACTATAAAATCGTTGACATATTATAACACACACTCCTCGTGCATTAATATGGCTCTGAGATTAATTATAATTTGTGAAGTGATGCGATGCATCAAGTTCATCTTTTGTTGCTTTGTAGGAGATAAAATATACAAGGATCAAGGACTGAGTGCTTGTTATATAATTGGGTGATTTTGCTTAATTACCCTTATGAGTCTACCGAGGATTTGTCTGCAATGTTGTATCTCATAGGATAAACCTTGATGAGTTTCCACTGTACTTGTCGGGTTATTTTATCAAGGAGCTGATTTGACATTGAATTCTGCCATCATTTTACCTTCAAAATTGAAAAATGAGCTCATTAGCCTATCTTCCTTGATTAAGGACAAAAAACTTAGGAATTTAGAACACAGGAAACGTCACTAACTAGAAAGTAGTTTAAAATACATATTTTGTTATTTGAGCTAACGAGACATCTAAGACATATTTCCGAATCCAAAACTTCAGTGTTTTGTTCACAAAATTCCAAAAAAGCCTCGGCAATTTCGAAGCAAGAGAAAATAACGACTTTTTAAACAGTTAATGGAGGTGTGCATTTTAATATTTTTATACTTATTTGACCAACAAAAACACACGTAAGGCTCTTTCATTATTTTAAATAACTCAACCAAAAAAAAAACAAAACAGTAAAACACTCTGTCTTTATTTACATTTCACATTTAAATGAATAACTTAACATTCGTTAATCACAACGTAACCATTCCATTATTGTCTATTTTAAAAGATTTTCAATTTACAGAAAACTCCGGAAATGTATTAAAAAATAAGGTTTGCAATTTCTCATTAAAAGTAGTAATATTCGAAACTCAACAAGTTCTGGTAAAAAACCCTGTTTATTCTATTATAAAATTAGGCTTTTATTCCAAGAAATACGTTATTGTTAAAAATCGTTGAATTGCAATAACTCGCATCGTTTGTTTTGAAGAACTTGTCAAATATTATCATTTCACTTACTTTTTTCAATTATTGTTAATAATATGAATATATTTTCACTTTTAAGAGTCATTTCAATTTTTCCTGAATTCCATTTCATTCCAAATTACAAGAGTTTAAAAGGTTTAGAGGGAAAAGTGTATTCTGATCTAAAATTCTGCCTTTATTAAGGACAAAAAACGTAGTTTTTTCAAAAAACCGGAAACTTCACTTACTAAAAAGTAGTTCCAATTACATAATATTATTCGAGGTGACAAAAAATCTTAAAACATTTTTGAAATTCAGTGTTTTCTAGAAGTCACACAATTCCAAAAAAAATAAACAATTTCCAAGCGAGACAAAACTACAAGTTGAAAGACTTTTTTAACCTTTTATTATAAATGGATTTGTGCGTCTTCAATATTTTTATAAATTATCATTTGAGCAACAAAATGCACATAAGGCTCATTCGCTCATTCATTATGTTAAGTTACTAAACCAAGAAAACACAATAAAACACGGATCTTTATTTCAATTGGAATTTAAATTAATAGCTACCTCGATAAACAAACAAACAAGAAGAAATTCCATCTTAACAATTTCATTTTTGCCTATTTCAAAAGAATTCCAATTCAGAATGCTCCTTATACGTATTAAATAGTAAAATTGTGTAGACTTTGAAAGGAACCCTGTTCATCCTCGCATAAAAAGTAGGTTCTTATTCCAAGAAATACGGTTTTGTTAAAAATCGTTGAATTACATTAAACTGCATCGTTTATTTTGAAAAACTTGTCAAATATTATAATTTCACTTACTTTTTCCAAGCATTGTTAATAATATTATACAGTCTGACAAATTCATGTACTACAAGACTACAACGTGAGTAGAATCACAATTCACAAATACTTAGAGTGTGCATATTCAGCATCCATTTCATGAGGATAAAATGAAATCTTAATTTTAATATGCTACTCCGGGTACAAAAAACAAGCACTACTCCGGGTTTTTTAATTCCGATTTTTAACGTTTATTCAATTTCATGATTTATTAATCGAAATTTTCAAAAATATTCAATTACAATTGTCGAATTTAAAAATAATGCGTCCGAATATATTGACTTCGAGTTAGTTTTTACGATTTTTGGTAAATATCCCAAAACCCCTGGGTCTCAATGTATTTTATCCAAAGAAACCCGGGTTTTTCGTCATACATCAAGGTTAACTTGACCTTCAGTTAAATTCCCAAGGCTGAACCATTTTAAAGAAATTTGTTAGAACTATTTCAAAAGTTCAAACTGGAACTAGAATTGAGACTTGTAAAAAGTCTTGCTTTTAAAATCTCTTATCTTTTTTATATTTCAAAGGAAAACAAGATTTGTCATTGGATTAACAAGTATCAATGGATTTATCCTTCAGAGTATTTTTCAACAAAGATTTATTTTTTATAGAAAAAATGTCTTGTACAATATAATGACTTTCAGGGACATTCTATTTGTACGTGTCTTTTGAAAAAACTTCAATCTAACAAGTTACGAAATCCAATCCATTGTAAACACATGCTTTAAAAAATAAAGTCTTCGTTTATCCTTAAATTAGAAAGCTTTTTGGATCTCTAATGTAATTATTGGCTATCGAATAAACAAAAACTGTAAAGTCAGGAAATATCAATGCACTTTGGAGATTATATCATCCTTTGACTTTTTTAAATTACATTCTCAAAGCTTTGAACAACAAATTTTGACATTAATGATCACAAAAGTGAGTTTAATTTTTGAATAAATATAAATATGTAAAGTATGACGTTCGACGTCATAGTTAATTAAATTAGAGGATTTTGACAGGTTTTAAATGTTTTGAATTTAAAAACAATAATATGTTTTTCCAAAACGTCCGAAAGGTCATATTTTAAGAGATTTCAAGTATGTATGTATTATTAACCCATGCTGCTTGTGTCATTTAAAAAGTTGATGAAGGTGGTTTTTCTTTTAAAAAGCTAAACAATCTTCTCAAGGATTTTTAAAATAATAGAATAAAACTTCGGTTAAACTTTCTCTTGAAAAAATACAAAGAATTCCTTTAATCCAATTTCTTTATCAAATGTTCCTTGAAAAGAAGCAAACATTATTATTTAGACTTCATTAGACTCTAATGATTAGAGATCTTATTTTTGGCGTCAGTAAGGGTCATGGGATTCGTTCTTACGTCAAGCCTTAAAAAATACTTGCTAACTTTTTATTTTGTATAAGAAGACGTAAGACGTATGCAATAAATAATAATAACTCAGTTTATTAAAATTAGCCGAGAAGGAACCGAACGTGTAAATTAGAATCCAAAGATATTATCAAGTTTATTCGAAGGAGAACCTTCCCACGTTTATACATGATCCGGGTATTCCCCGAGGAATTTATTAATCTGAAGTACAAACACCCGAATCCAGCCCTATCCACCGACTATCCAACTGGCATTTTTATTACTTGAGGGATTCCACAATGGAATAAAAACTCGATTAAAATCCAATGATCTTAAAAATGGGGATTTACGTGCAAGTAACTCTTTGACCTTTGCAAGTTGACTCGAATATCAAAAGTGCATTCAAATCACAAGAGAGAAATAATGTCAAGTTTATAATGACGAATCCAGTAAACAATAAAACCTTGGAACTCTTCATTACAAAATATAATATTTATTATTCATTTTTCAGCTTGGATTCTCGGGTCTTTCATGTGCAAAGCGGTTGCCTACGTTCAAGGCATTTCTGTCTGCGCTTCAGTCTACTCTCTCGTCGCAGTCTCTGTGGACAGGTAATTCTTAACTTATACATCTAAAATATAT
>JAQGAA010003647.1:0-10573 GCA_034696425.1 Isotoma viridis
TTTTTTTCGTAAAAAGGGTAAAATGGTAAAAATATTTTCCGAGAAAGTGAAGCACCCTAGGCTCGGGCTAAGTGAAGTTGCACAGGTAGGTTTTTAAATCATATTTTTGATGTGATGACTGTCTAAGATTTTTTGTTAGTTACAGAATAATGCTAAAGTTTTAGAGAAAGATCTGATACTAATAAAATGGTATTTGCTTTATACGACAAAAACATATACCACCTTTCAGTTACACAACAAACCAATTTTTGCATTTTTTAAGGAAATATTTTAAAAAAATATTAGAAAAATTATCTAGCTGTTACAGGTAGTTTTTTGAACCGATACTGACTTAATTTTAAAAAATGACTGTTTTTTCCACATACTTGCTTACAGCTTCGTCATAAATGTTGACTGTAACCAAAATCTTGTAAATACTGAATGAGTTTTAAAAAGCTCTATCCTGATTGTATGTAGGTGAAACTGTATTATTGCTCCCCTAAATAACTCATATTTTTGTATATTTCAAAGCTAATAAGAGCTCCTCTAGAATTTTTTTCTTGGTAAAAACTGATAGACTTGAAACGTGTTGCATTATATTAAGACGAATCAAGCATGAAAACTCGAATGCTAAAAAGTCTATCTAAAGCCTATAATCATATTTTGTGTCTCTGAGTTGAAATCCGTCTATGTCACTGACACTTTTTCTTCCGGTTGGTACCTCGTAAGTAAAGGCGTTAATGCACAAAGTAAGAAAAGTAGAAAGGCAGGATGCGTAAGTAACGCAAATAAAAATAAATATGGAGAAAGTCACTCTCATGAGTTTAATCTAGATAAATTGCCACTTTCCTTGTCTCGAGTTACTTTTCATTCTTATTGCAGTCCTACCCACCTTTAAACTTCTAAAATATACACTCTGGAAGTAGTAGTAGTGGTATGGGTGAATTGGTAACATGCAAAGTTAGCCTGTTTCTCTCTTGTTTTTAAAAACTTAAGATACTATAAGCTTTTATGTTGTTTGCAAAAAAATTCCATTTTCTGGCTCATCATCCAGGCGACTTTTTCAAAACTAGCACATAATATCTCACATTACATGAATCTACCTTTACTCTTATTTTTTTGGATAACTTGTAAAAGTCCTTGAGTCTGAGTTATACATTATAAATAAATAAGAATAATATTTCATATGAAATGTTTGAGATGATTTATTTTGTTATTATTTTTGTGCTTCATGCATCAGACTTTAAGGAGAGGACACTCGCGTTTAAATTTTAGGTCTAAAGCTACTCATACAAAAGAAGTTCTTATCATGAAAATACATATATAGGCTCAGTTCGTAGAAAAGTTCCAGTTAAGAAGGCTCGATGCGATGCTGCTACACATTAAATCATTATGTCTGATTTATAATTAAATTGTATTGAATATGTGTAACATTTAATTATGATATTAATTATACATTTTTTTACTTAGAACTAGAACTAATAATTCGAATATTACAACGATGCGCACACTTAGAAATATATTAAAGAAGATTTAAAATTCATTATCTAACTTAAATTATTATCTAATTTTCTAAATTGTTTGTTTTAGATATTGGAAGGAAACACCAACACATATACAGAAGTCAAGCAAGAGCTGATTCCTCCAATTATTGCAAGCCGAGTCCGTTTTATTCCACATTCGGTACACCCAAGGACTATATGTATGCGGGTTGAAGCATACGGCTGCCATTATTCAGGTGTGATTAGTATTACTTACTAATATTCTTGGAAGTTACTAATTAAGATATTTAAAAATGTAAAAAATCTAGTAAATATTGAAATTAATACCTGCAGAAAACAAGAAGTGTGAACCACGAAGGTTTTTGAATTACAGGGCAAGCCTGTGAAATCACTTATAATTCCATGAGATTTTTTAAAATGTGAAATAAACGCAAATAAAGTAACCAAGCATTCAAGAATATTATCATGATTTAACATAACTTGTTATAGTCAAATTTTCTCCAAGATTAGAATCAGGATTTTTATAACAATAGCTTAAAAATCCAAAGCCAACCTTTATCTAAGCTAGCTAATGAATCCTTGTATCAATTTATGAAATTCATCTACATTTTTCAGTCATTTCTTAGACCAGCTTTCTCCTTGAATAATTAATCCTGTAGCAAGGTGATTTAAAACTTTGGGATAAATTTCCAGTTCAGAATTAATTTGAACCTTTCTCGGTTGCATATTTAACCCTAACATGTGCCATAATGAACTCGTCAGTTTTTAATTTATTAAATTTCTCCCCTTGCTCATAGAATCCTTAATGAATTATTATATTTCATATCTACCAAACAAGATTTCATCAAGGGTTGGGCTGTCTATAGTCAAGTCTAAGGTTAAAGAACAAAAACACGAGAATAAAATGCCTTATTTGATACTGAAGAACGTGTGGTTAAATCCTAGGAGTATTTTGCGTCTGTAAAATTATTAATGCATTTTATCATCTTCTTTTAACCACCACTGCCACTTCAAACCCACACCCACAAAGTACTACATACACCATTCTTACATTTGAGGGTAAACGAACCCCTTGGCTCATTTCATTTGCTAAAGAGGAAAGCAAAACTTTCCCCATTTTCTTTGAATATTAAATCATTTTTCATGTAAATCACCGACTCTGTGTTAAAAGAAATTTGCAAGTGGTGTGTCTTAATACGATATGAAGTTACTTTGTTTTAAAAATTTAGAATTGCGTATTTTCAGCTTTTATATCTTTTGGTTGAATACCGTGATTTAAAACGTACGCAAAGCACAATTTTGATGTATAGTACATATACCTGTCAAGATTTGCTTCGGACTAAAAGACTGACGAGATTTTATAACTTTAAACCTTACGGTACGGTAGTACAGTACATTAACAAAAAACCGCAATCAAGTCTTCTTTCGAGCCACGGAGTATTTGAACTTTGGACCCTAGAGTTCAATAACGTTTACCTTAACATAGCCAGCTTAGTTGCATCATTTACTTGACAAGCAAACTTTGATAAGCAATTGGCAAATAGCTTGCTTCAGATGATTCAAAAAACTCAAAAAATCTCATCGAAAGTTTGAAACAATTAAAGTAAAACTATTTACACAACAGTTGGAATCATTCCCGTGATAATTTGAGTCTTCAAACGAAGCTTAAAACTGTTGGCAACATTTTCTTTCAAATCTCTATAGAATGTTGATGAACTTATTTTTTCCTTAAAAAGAGAATTTCTGAACTGGAAAACTTGTTTGAAGTCTTTCGGGAATTCTTCCACCTTCGAAAGTCCCTTGTGAAGGCTTTGTAGTGGGTTTGAAGTTAATATATGTCAAGGAGAACACACATTGCAGTTGTAATATCACTACACGGTGAAATTAAAGAACTTCTTGGAAAGTAACAAGTCCTCTCCCATGTGACACCTGGGTTTTTTCTTGGGGACAAGCACCTTTCTTGTAATCCTTCAAAAAAGCAGTTCATGTGCAAACACTGATGTACAAAGGTAAAATGCATTTGTCCGTAGGAATTCCTCTGAAAATGCATGCATGAATTTCGGTTAATTAAATCAGAAAGAGATGGGATTTCTCAAGAAATGCTTCCTTCCACTTACACCTTGACTTCCTCTTCTTATTTTCTTTTCTTAATGAAAACTTTTTCACCCCTTTCACTTATTCGGGAAGATAAATTACTTCACCATGGTTTGCTAGTAGAGAGAAGGAACTGTTATGAGATATTTTGTGGGGGAGAAATTACGAAGGAAAACAGTTTCTTGGGGAAAATTATATGATTAATGTAAGGTAATAGGTGTGTGAGAACCCACAAGGACTAGGCATGTCATGCTCTCTTCCTCTTCCCTATCTTTGCTTTCGAGATTTGATGTCAGAATCCATTTGCATATATTATGATATCCCACTAGGAAATGTACTTGAATTAAGTGGTTCGTAAGGGGAGGAAAGGGTTGGTACAACAATTTGAAATTATAAGTTGTTTTTATCATAAGGGATGTGGTGACTTGAGTTCTAGTCTGGGTCGATTGTTAAGATTTGTCCCGAAGAGTAGAAAGCATATAATCTATTAGCTACAACAGCCGGCTGTTTGTGAACAGATGTTTAAAAATCTTTAATTAATGACAATGCTTCTCTTCAATAAATTGCAAGACCCTGAGCGTCATAGTTATAACGTCCAGGGCCTTATAGTCTGTTCGAAAATTTATCTGTAAAAATTATTGGGCAATAGTTCATGAGAATAGTTGGATAAAGTACTTTAACAATGATATGTTGTCAAAATATATTTATGGTGCTTTTCCTTTAATACTAACTATGATGTACTGATTTAACCTTCAAATGAAAGCTGTATTAATTATTTTTTAAAGAAGCAGCAATCAGAATTTGAGTAAATTAAGATTTGAAAATGTTTATGTTATCTCTGCCGATTTTTAGTAAATTCTGTTTACAGTTAGTCCAAATTCATGACAATATTTATATCATCCAAATTTAGAGAAACACCATGAAAACTTTTGTTTTGAAAATAATTAATCTTAACAAACCAACTTCAGTTACAAACTCCTGTATCACATTATACCCAAGTCTCCAGGAATTAAAGAAGAGAAATAACTCAATTAACTTTAATGTTTACGGAAACGAGTCAACTGTAATAAAATATAGATACTGGTCATAAATAACAATTGAGTATCTTCCGTCTTGTTTTGTCCTTGCCCCTGGCTTTCTCTGTGCAAATGAAAACAAAGGATAATACAATACCCAAGGCAATGTTGTGTCTTAAAATACGAAAAGTATAAATATTATTATAGTTCTAGTCATAATTTTTGTACTTGGATTTTTTTACTTGCGTTTCCCTCAAGGAACAAAAACCTTAAAAATAGCTGTTTACATAGGTACTTGAACAAGATATAAAATTAATTGAATGCTTCAAGAGGGTCAAGTTCCGTTTGTACTGATCCTATTTACCTTAAAAATTAAAATCTCAAAATAAGCTATTAACAAGCCCAAACAAGGAATAAACTTCTAAAAATTTTACCTACAGTATTTATGAACTGTAGCTAAAAGTAATGATACTAGAATTGAGTAATATTGCTATTAATAATTGTAATTTCTCCAGTGGAAATGTCTTTAAGAAAGCGAAAAACCCCTAAGAAATGACTAAAAGGGTAAATGGAACATCTTTCCATTCTTCTTCGTCTTATTTTCTCCCATAATAATTTCATATTCCATTCCATTCCATCATGAATTCTTTAGATTGGTAAAACCCAACCAAAATGAGTTAGAGAATATAATGGGATGCTTAATATTTTATGGGAGAAAAGAACACAAGAAAAGCCACTACAGTATGGTATCATGGTCTGAGGTTGGCCCTTATGTATCCACTGTGCTACTACTTGGCTCTCTTCTTCCGTTGTATTACCAATTCTCTTTAAGAAAAGTCTTTTCTCTCACTTATATATGTAACAAGAGTTGGCTCAGTTACGGTTAGGATGATACATGATGATACATCTTCCTTATCTCTTTAGCTATCACATTGTATACGCAGAGTACTTGTATTATTATATAAGTATTCATAAGGGCAAAGGGCTTCCTCCATTATTTAGAAGTGTAGGGAATATTATTTCCCTTAGAGAAATAATACTACTGACTAGGACCAACCAGTTTAGAAACTTTCTTATTATTTGAGTTACACTCAAAGTTAGGAAAAAAAATGCTGAAGAAGTTTTTTTGTTACTTTTTACAGGTTTTATTACAAGGTTTACTCGTTTGTTGTCCGCATCCTTTTATCTCTGATAGTTTTGGAGAAAAATACAAGAAAAACTCAAAATTCAGGATTTATAAAATAGCTGGATATCCGAAGTGGCTTAGATTCAGCTTAAAATTGCATTGTGGTTTATATCTTTACACTACTGAACCGGGTGTATCTATCTGGTCGGGACAGATTGATGGGTTTTACTTACTCTAAAAGAGAAAATTGATTGATGGATCACACCGTGATGTCAGAAGTTCAGACCAGAGAGAATGGATTAGTTCGAAGAGTCCAGTAGCAATAGTAGTAAAAGGATAATAGGAAGTGTTGATATATCCTAGTTAGATTTAAGTTAGAAGAACTACAGTAGTAAATCTAATCCTGGTGGATTTAATGTGTACAGTGTTGGGAGAGGAGATCACTCAAGCATAATGTAATAATAGTTCATTTCATGGAATCCAGCTTTTAATCCAGTTATGGGTTTCTACAGACAGGAAAGCAGAATGCAATGGGATGTAATGTGTAGTAATGTAATTCCAGGTGGAATAAGTAATAATATGATTTTTCAATGATAGAAAATTTCGGAAGTGAGTAGTAGTAGTGTAGTAACTCAATTTATAAGGATTTGGTGCTTGGTACTTGTATAGGTTAAGAATGGTAAAGGTAGCCTATCTATTTCAATTCTATTAAGGATTGTAGTAAATCTGTGATCCATTCTATGATCATGATGATCCATCCTTCCTGACTAGACAGATAGACTGGTCTGGTGAAAGTAGATATAGGTGTAGGACTAGTAGACGAGTAGTAAAAGTGGGTAAGATTCTTTTGACATGATTTCATGGAGTTTTTTATTTCATTCCAGATGGAGTGGTCCATTACGAAGCTCCACAGGGATATTACAAGAAGAATCCTGAAGTGGATTTTCGAGATGTGTTCTACGATGGACGGGAAGATGAATCTGGAAACTTACGCTCTGGTATTGGGCTTTTGACGGATACTATTCTTGGCCCGAATGATTTCACTGCACCACATAAAACTAAAGGTAAGTTTGGACTTTTTTAGTGAATGTTAGTTGAATGTTGTGCAAAAGCATACAACAGATGAGAAGCAATATTTGATACACTATTCACCTATATAGTGGTCACGTTAAAATGCTCATGCCATTAAAAAGAGGAGGCATTTGTATTAGTAGGCTTTGTAAAAAATTAATGGTAACATTTTACAATTGATTTAATAAAGATTAAAGTGTGTTGGCTGATTTGTTTCATTCAGATTTAATTTTGGCAAGGTAGAGTTTTAGAATGAAGGTTCGTTTCGGCAATATGTATTTTGATTTTTGCACAATTGAAGAGGTAACTTTGGACCGACACATAATCAATACGTTAGGTGATGATTGTTAGTGCAACTTGCACTTGCACTGTGCAAGTATAGTGTGCCAGTAATAAAATTATATATTTTTAAAACACATGTTAAAGAAATACATGTTATACATGTATAGATCATGATATTAGATATGATTGCCTACTAAATATAGACATTGTGAAATAAATTGTTAGTTTTTCAATGTATCATTAAAATTATGCATCTAATTTAATTTGCATGCCATTTTATAGACTTCGTAATCGTAATTTCGTAATATGTATTTTTTACAATATAGTTAAATTAAACTTGTGTAAGTTCTGGTTGCCTATTTTGTGAAACTCATAATTGAAAAAAATATATAGAACTAATCTTCATAAAAACTAAGAATTTCTTAGGCTGTCTAGATGTCCTGTTGGAATAAAAGTGATTTATTTTTACTTTCTTCCACACTTAAAGTGAAAGTCCATAACTATGATGGACAATACAAGGAAATGAGGATAAGCAGGATATGGCCTCATTTATTCTCTTGATGATGATGGATTTACAAAAACTACCAGCCAGTAGCAATAAGCAACTAGAGATTTCGACAGTAAGCAAGACTATTGCCCTATAGCCAAAAGCAAAGCTACCTACATTTCAGATCCTTCTGACCGGAAAAGTCAAACTAGATTCTCCGAACCGTTTTTGCAATTTTCACTCACCCACAGAGATTCAGCCAGCACAGATGATGTAGATGAATGGCATTGTTTCAGAAACATCCGGTAACTAGGAAGGAACTCAGCACAAACTCAGGAACATTAATTTAATCTTTTCATTGTAAATAAATTACTACAAACCCAATAAGGATGTACCTTGGTCAGAAGTAAGGTTACTCAACTTCAACTTCGCCTTCTTTAAACATCAAACTAAAAGTGGGACGTGAACCTGAATACAAATTCAATTCTTACCCTTCATCCTGTTAGCTTTTATTTATTTTTTTACTTAAAAAATTCCACACAATCTTACTACTTCTCAAACTTTCACTCCGAATTTCTTTTCCCCCTCCCACTCTTGACAAGTGTGAAATGCTGAAGAAAAAAATAGCAAAAAAGCAACACAATATAAAAATAAGGGGAAAGATGCCAAAGAAACCATCAGATTCAGGAAAGTAGGGCAAAACACCTATTTAATCCTCATTTAATTCAAGTGCATCATCCTCTCTCTCTCTTGCTGTGTACTCTTTCGAGGTGCATGGTAAAAAATACGTAAAAAACTTAGGGATGATGCGTTCAGTCGTGTAAAACACACACCACTTTGCTCATTTCTTTTTTAACAAAAAAAAACTCCCAAATTGCTATTCTATTCAATGCTTTCACCATTTGTGAAGCGTTTTTCTTCTTACAATATAATATACAATGTAAAAATATAATATACCTGATTACTTGAATATATTCGTATAATATTATCACATTATATCCATCGGAGTTAGCTCTTGAATGAAATTCAGTCATGGAAAATGTTTGTACACATACTACACAAGTTACAAGGACTAGCACACCCACTTCAGTATCAACAAAACTCTTTCACACTTGCCAAAACAATGAAATTGGCAAACATGCCGATGAGATGAATCTCACTTTCTAAAAACTTCATGCAATTCTTTTGTATTTCGTATACACTGTAACTCTGAACATAAAAAACAAGTCTCGTCATGAGGGACTGTTCTAAATACGGATACAAGGAATAAGGAAACAATGAGCACATGATGTAGAGTTTCAAGAAATGTTTAGACTTGTAAAGCAGACGTGCATAAGAAGTCTAATGTAAGTAAGAAAAAAAGTGTATCGGATACATTTACAAGGGAGTGATGTGATAGGTGATCTTGGAGATTTTTTTCCTTTACTTTTTTGCACATCGAAAGGAAATGATGCGAAAAAGTGCATTAGTCTTGCTTAGGGGGAATGGTAAAAGGATCGGATGAAGAAAGTGCTAGGTTTAGTAGATTTTTTGGAATGTCTTTGAATGTTTTTAAACAAAAATTTTGTGACAAATTAGCAGTTTTTGGAATGCAGTACTAAGTTTTTTTATATGAAAAAAATGATAAAAATACTTTTTTTTCAAATCAATGTACATTTTTTAACAATCATATTAGTTAAGTTAAGACACCAATAAAGACAAAAAGATGAATAGGATTTTATTTAAATTACGGGATTTACGAACCCATACTTTCTCTGTATTTCCAATTCTATCTGTTTTTCATTTCTACTTTCCATTATTCTTCACCGGGTGGGTTGTTGGTTCTAGTTCCTGGTTCTCAGCTCTCCAGTAGTAAGTAAGGTAGTATGGGGTAAATGGCATTGTGGAAGGATCGTAAAATCCGAGACGAGTGGAAATGTGTAGTAATATAATGTGAGAAAGTAAAAAGTAGGTAGATAGTAGTTTCTAAGTGCCTTATATTATACTATTCATTGTATGTAAGCATACAGGAGGTATTTTGATACTCAAGATCTATCTTTTCTTTCCCTGTATGTATAACAAGTAAAAACTCATATTATTACTTTATATAATTTTATAAGAAGATTCCTCAAGAACTTTTCCACTTTTGTTCTTATAATATGCAATGTTTTCTATTCCTACATACCTAAACTATTACTTCACAGATAGGTAGAGAGAGAGAGGCAGTAAGGTACATCTGTTAGTAATGGCTCTTGGATTGTGTTATAAAGTTATAACATTATCTAGGTAAGTATTTTCTTATATATAACACGAGATTCGTGTATGTGTGCCTATTTTCAAGTAGGTACTTGGTGTTAGCTCCAGTAACTAGAAACACATGGGAAAGTTGAAAGTAGGAGATGAGAACGAAGGTATTTGGGGTAAAAGGTGTCTGAATTCCCGTTAGTGAGTCAAATAAAACCCGGGTGATATACTGGCTAACATGGGTCATATATTTTCTCCTTGTTTTGTTTAAAAGGAAAGATCTCTTTCCATGCTTTCTTCATGCCGAGGGTTTTTACTACTTTCATTCTCTTTGTGAAATTGTCTTTTCTCTCTTGTAGGTAGAACATTCAGGGTGTTTACATAGAATTTTTAAAGGATTTAAGTACAAGGACATTATTTGAATTATGAAGGTCAAGAGTTTTATTTTTAGATGTGGAAACTATAGTAGAAATTTTAAAATATTTAAATTTAAAATGTGTGCATTTTATTCAAGTACGATAAAGCTTTAAAGGTAATTGAATGTTTATTGGAGGTTTTATTATTCCACCCTGAATAAATATTTTTCCATTCGAGAGATTCAAGATCTTGAGACTCGGTCAGGATTTCACCCTGACTTTGGCACATGGTAGGTAGTGTGACTGAAGAAGAGAAATGTGAAAGGGAAATTATTCGCGTTGTTGACTACACAAATGAAGTGAAAGTGAGTGTAGGTGGATGTGTTTTAATGTTAATGTTGCGTGCTGGTGTACTCAAATAAACTAGACTAATTTGA